>VDFB02007677.1:0-15462 GCA_007258455.2 Sequoia sempervirens | reverse complement strand
TTCATCCTTCCTTGGCTATGCCTTAGTAAAATTTCTCTTTTGCTCAAGGGGCGGACTTTGATCTTTATTAAGCCACTTTTTTTATGTCTACGGCAGACTTGAGGTCTTCTCTTGCCATTTATCTTTTGAGTAGGGGCGGACTTCACTTGTTTCTTTGCCATTTAGTGCTTTGTCCAAGGGCGGACTTAGGCTGTTGACTAACCATTGGACACTTAAACATGGCAGACTTCCTCATTTTCCTTGCCATTCACCTCATCTTGCTGGGCGGACTTCAGCTAGTGGTTGACCATTTCACTCTTTGGCTGGGCGGACTTGACTTATTTCCTAGCCACTCCCTTCTTGGCTAAGGCGGACTTCACAGTTTTCTTTGCCAATCACCACATGGACAGGGCGGACTTGCTCATCTTTGATGCCATTGGACAAGGCGGACTTCCTCTATTTTGTGGCCACTTGACTTAGACTAAGGCGGACTTGATGAAATGTTTGGCCATTGGCATAGGGCGGACTTTGGCCTGTCATCAGCCACTTCATACTTTGGAGGGCGGACTTCCTAGCTTTGCTTGCCATTGGACCTCTTTAGCTGGGCGGAGTTTAGCATATGGATGGCCATTCATAGGGCGGACTTTGGCCTCTTGTTGACCATTGCCTCTTTTCCTTAGGCAGATCCCTCTTCTCCATGGGCGGACTTTAGCTTGGGACTGTCCATTGCTTCAGATTTTATGCCATTTGCTTCACATTGTCAGCCATTGCCAACTTTTACCTGGCCTTGTTAAGGCGGAATCCATAGTTTGCTAATGCTTGGCCATTGCTCAGATTTTTCCTGTCATTGGCATGTTTCTTGACTAAGGCTGAAGGTGTATATCTCATTTTCTCCATGATTGTGCTCAGATTTTCCATGAACTGTTCAGATTTCTTCACAAATTTCCAGATTTTCTTGACGAATTTCATGAATTTTACCAATTTATTGATGAATTTATCCTCTCATTCACCATTTTCGATGTGCTCATTACCAGATTTCTCTGTAATTTTCCAGAATTTCTCACCATTTTTGAACGAATTTTCCAGATTTTTGAACTTTTTTATGATTTTCCAGATTTTTGACCAAAATTTCAAAAAAACTTTGAATCGATTTTCTGAGAGTTTCGTTGCTCGTTTCGAACTTCTGAGTGCGTTTTCGAAACTCGTGACCTTTCCAAATATAGAAATTTTCTAAAAATAGAAATTTTTCCAAAAATAGACCCTAAAAAATAGGATCCTAGAATTGCCCAAAAGTGCCAAAAAAGTGGTCCTAAAATAGGGGGCCCGAGGAGAAACCCTAAAAATTTGAAGTGTCGAATCGACCAAACGACACGATCTTCGCCTCCCGTGTCCCTCTAAGCGCGATGGTGACGCTTATTCAAGATCTAGGCTAAAACTGACTGACTCGATTCGGGTGACCATTCAAAATTAAGACTCCTCATTGCAAAAAGACTGGCGATAAGCAGTTGCGATGCCAAGGCAAAACCAAAAGCGAAAAAAAACGAAGGGTCCCCATTTACAATGGGGCGATGTGTGAAAAGGTCACAACAGGACCCCTGCTATTTTTAGCAGTATGGATTGTTGGTGTTCAGAATCACTTCAGTGTTCGTCAGCTTCAGACGGATCAGGCATCGATTGAGTAATGAGAGAGAAATTAATATTTAATTGAATTTATTAAATATTAATTGTTTGGAGATTATAATATAAAGTTATAATATTTAATTATAACTTAAGTGATTTTGTTAAAGGGGTCGCCCATCATTAGAAAGGGGCCAAATTGGCAATTATATTTATTTGTAAAAATTGCATCTGAGACTATGGAAATATTAAAAGAAATAAGAAGTCGAATTTTTAATAATCCCTATTATTGTGGAATTCGCACTTCTCAAGGTTATTATGCATTTGCATTGGAAATCGAGCCATTATGTGATTATTGATTTTGAAAATTGATCAAGTTTGGTCTGAGCAAGAAGCTTTAGGGTTTCAGTCTCGAATTCCTTGGGGAACGAGCCATCTCCATTGGAAGCAGTTCAGAGGGTGTGAAATAACACCTGATTTATTGCCAGCACAGAGGTTTCTTCATCCAGAGGAAATCATTGAACTTCACAGATCATTCTATGTTCAGAGGTTTTGCTGAGGGTTTCATCTAGAAGACATTTATTCATCAAGGCGCCTACTTCATTGATAACAAGGAATTCATCAGAGGGCCATACACTTTAATTATTGCTGTTACCAGGCCGTACCACTGCTGTACTTGGCCGTACCATCACTAAAAGGCGTGTTCTTGAGTTGTGCTAAAACGCCTACCTTTCTGGGCAGCAGTCGTCATCAGAGTGGGCGCTAGGGTTCCAGGAAGCACTGGAGATTGCCAGACAGGAGGAAAAGAACAAGAGTGTTTCTGCCATACCAGATATGATCCTTTTACCAGCTAGCCGCAATTGTCAGGTTCTTTCATTAAAATATTGTTATTTCCTTGTGCATGCTACCAGATATTTATTGTAATACTTTCTGAGGTTCAATAAATGAAACACCATTCTTAGCTACTGTATTTTCCATCCATAAAGGCAGTATAGTAATTTTTATTGAATTTATTATCAATTCTTGCAAAAATCGCAATTTCCTTTATTTGCACAAAAACCCAAAAACAATCAAAAAAACGCAAAACACAAAAAAATTAGTCAGATTCAGGAAACGCGTGTAACAGCCTTCCCAGACTACAGTTTAAAATTTCAACTGATAACTAACTTTCAGCTGAACTGCAGCTAAATTGTTTCCGTAACAAGGGTTTCCAATTGATCCAACTAACTCAACTTGCTATTATCTTTTTAATTTTTAGATTCAGTTTCAGTTCACATGAATCGTTCAACAGTTTTCCGCCAACTATTCATGGCAGATCAATAACTACATAACTTCCCAACTAGGGTTTCATTTGCGGCAAGACGGAAAAGAGAATTCAATTAAGATGTCGTTACATTATACACTTCATCAACTAACTTTTAATTTCATTTTCAGCGGAAAAGGAACTATTACTATAAACAACTAACAGAAAATTGCAGAAGAATAATAATTACTTTTATTTGCTTCCAGAAGATAACGATTAATTACTACAGCTATGAAACAATATAATAGCTGAATAAATTCAAGTAACTATCTCACTAAGTATCTGAGAATCTTACAATGTTCATTAACATAAAGAATAGCATTCATGGCATAGATGAAATAGAAATTCAATTACCATTGCATGTACCTGGATTTACGAGAGAGGAAGAAATACATTTGACATCGTCTCCATACTATCATACTTGGAAATCTTTACCGAGGGAAAGAGAATTATCATCAGGGGCTTTACCGCCCAACCAAGACCTACTGGTCTCCCGAGTTTCTTCAACTGAAGAACCCGCCCTTCACGAGGGTAATCAACATGGATCAATTTATCATCATGTCTCTGAGCCTGATGTCCACGAACCTATACTACTGATCGATCCTTCCTCTATAGGTACCTCCTATCAGAAGAATCATCCTGATCAGAGTATATCTGGCCATGGAAGCTGACATTGCCGAACGGGCATCTACCTTGGCCAAGGATTTTTAATTAATTATTTGTGGCATCACTGTGCCGACAGCACGCATCCTTGCTCGACATGATAATACTTAGATCAAGTCAAATTTTACACTAGCAAGATTGATTATCTTTTCTTCTTAGTTTGAGGTTAAATCTTCACCATAGGGTTAATTACTGCATAGCCATGAACTCAATTCGTCCTTCTTAAATCAAAGTTCAACATTATATTAAGTAGAATAAGGGAAACTTGGCTCATTGTCAAATCTTTTCTTTATACATAGACGGTTAACTTAACTCCTTAAGATAAGAGAAGAGTCTTGACCCATTAAAAGGATTCATCGGAATAATGGTCTCCATATGGAAAAGAGAGACACAGATTAAAATCAGAATTTCAATACAGAGAGGAAGAAAGCTACAGCTAGATCATTAGCCGAAAAGACCCAGAGAGAAGGTGCATTTTGATGTCACCAGTTCAAAACAGTTTGATGACAAAAGAGGGACCCAAAGCAGGGCAACAAATACGCAAGATTAAACAAGAGAGTTCATCCAACGAGCATGTTGGAATTATAAGTAAGCAAGAATCAATCTTGAAATTCATCAAGAGTAATTGTACCCCAATTAACTGGTCTGGGGATGACTAACAACCAAGTCATATTCACAAAACAACATTGGAGAATGACGCGTCAATCTTGCAACATAAGTTTCCTTTTAGATGAAGTTACTCCAGAATTCCATAGATGAGAAAAGGTTATATCTTAACCACAAGATTTATTCCTCTAAGAAGAGACAAAATCGTTACTGAGGATTTGTTTTAATATTAAGATTTTGTACTATTTCAAAAGGACTCGAGTGAGCAAAGAGTATACACTAGACCAACTTCTAGGTTAAGAGAAAATAGGAAGATTATTCAGCTTATTCGAACAGAGCAATTGTTTTCAAGTAATTTTCAACAGTTCAAGCCGAAATCAGGTTCAGAAACATATCAAAGACAGAGATAATTATTCGATTGCAGGATTAGAATAAGTTTCGGTTTCACTTTTAGAAAGATCCTTCTTCAGACCAACCACTGTTGGTTTTAATGACCCGTTTTCTTTTATCTTTAGAAGGATGAGAAAGATTACTGAATCTATTTTTCTTTACAAAGGTAGTTCGATTGAGATGAATTCATCATTGTATCACATTGAAAAATAAATATGCATTACTTGCCTGAGAAAGAAGATTCAAAAAAATTGACAAACCAACTCTTCCTCTGCAGAGTATGTCACGCCACCAAGCCACTGAATCTTTCAGTCAAGAGGGACGGAGATGTGAGCTCCGATTCTCGAAATCACCACTTCTTGGAAGTTTGTAGTACGTTTTATTGACTGGGCTTAGCCACGCGCAGGCTTCAACAGAGAGCTAACAAGAATGAATTGATGGCAACACCGACTGAATGGAGAAAGAACTGAAGAATGTAGTGAACACATAGCTAGAAGATGCGGCTACGATGATGACTTAGACTTAAACCACAAATTCCTCTTTTGCTCGACATCAAAATTACACCCGTCTATATTTGTCTTTAAGGAAAGTTAACTCCAGGCAAAATCACGGGATATACTCATGAAAGCTAAAGTGATTTGCAGAAGAAGATCCACCAGAGCCGAATGGAAGCCAAAAGAAGAGGTAGCCGAAGAAAAGGAAAATCTCCCGTTTTTAAATGCGAATACCCCTAGAATTTCCGTTTCAAGACTACATGAATTTCCCGAGACTTCTTGGCTTCCAGCTGGGCCATTACCACTAGAGCTCTAAAGAGAGATGACGAGAAGGATTCCCTTCAAAACTCCGACGACTCTTTTTAATTTACTTTTTGATTTAAGGCCTTTATAATAATTTCATAATTGATCGGTAGCCTTAGATTTATATCCATCTTTATTAATTTATTATTAAATTGCCATTGAAAAATTATATTAAATAAGAATTATTTCCCTCAATCTCCAACTGGAGATTTTAATCAATAAGTTGAATTAACTTATTTAGCAATAATTATTTTATTAAATTATTGATGGCCAAGGTCATGATGTCGACCCGCCTGTCCTGCATTGACTCAAGATTTGATGATAAAATTGATCCATTGTTAATCATATCCTCTCCCTGATGATATTCCCCTTCCTCTCGTGGCGTCAACAGTCCTGCATCCACTGACGAGGATTGTGGTTAGATCGTTCTCAACGTTTATAAATATATTTCCACATATATATAAATATAATCTCACTATCACATTCAACTTTTCATGAACAATAATTCGCTGGGAAAATTAAAAGTTCATTAACATTATAGCTACGATAAAAGATCAACTATTCATTCCCAATGTCATAATCACATGAAAGCGGTTATTTGCACCTAACATTGCCTTTGAAATACATAACCAAACATAGTCTCAATGTAAGGGATGTGACAACGGGGAAACAAGGGGTTTCTACAGTTTAGTTATTTTGCTAACCCTAATGGGTGCATGTTGTTTGTAATCACATTCAAAAATCGAAAAAATTTGGCTCAGAATATTTCAATGGTATCAGAACCACGCATCCTGCCATCCTGTGAAACAAACCGTCTATGAGTGACAGAGAAAAAAGATACTTAGCAAGGGAAGACAAGAAGGCTGCAAATCAGTTTCAGTGGCATCAGGTTCCAAAAGGTTAGACAGCATCAGAGGTTTTGAGGGCTCATTGGGAGTCTTCTCAGGAAACAGAAATGGGGGGATAATGAGAGGACATCGGGTGGTAACAGAGATGATAGTGGGAAAGGAAGAGAAAGGTCGATAAGTCCGAGAAAGAGGTTCGAGAGGAAGATGGATGCCTTAATGGATATGGTATCTTTCATGATGGGAAAGTGGGTCAAAACCCAATTCCACAGAACAATCCAGGACATAGGGGAGAACACAGTGCCACCAACCAGCATAATGGACATGTTGCTCAGCCTGCTTCAAACAGCACATACATTTCTTCCAGGCCATTCAAACCCACCTTCTTGGCACCAGTAAACCCTCAACCTGAGCCAGAAGAAAATGCATCATTTGTAGAACAGTTGAGACTCGGCCGTGCTGAGTATGATTCTCTCCCTGATGAAATTAAGATAGATATGTCTTACAATGATTTCATGGATCATAAAAGGAAGAATAAAGGACAAGGAAGGCATTATGAACAAAGGAGGTCAGCAATGCAAGGGGATTTGCATCAAGCTATCAACAAGGTTATGCTTCCACACTTTGATGGGAGTGACAATAGTTTAGCAAGAGCTTGGATACAGAAGTTAGACAACTATCTAGCTCTTAGACCCATGGCAGAAGAAGAGGCGATTAAGTTCGCTACGCTACACCTAGATGGGGTGGCACACGAGTGGTGGTACCATGGCCTAGTCACTTTAGGTCATGGGTCTATCACTACCTATGATGAGTTCACCAATAGGCTCATAGAGAGATTTGAGAAAAAAGATCCTGAAGTGCATTTCAGAGAATTAGCACAGCTTAGGCAATATGGCACAGTTGATGCCTACATAGCTGAGTTTCAGAGACTTTCAGTCATGGTCACGGGAATCACTGAGAGGCGTTTGGTGATCCTATTCAGTGAAGGATTGATGGAGCCACTCAAGGGTTGGATTAAAGCTTTTGATCCACCCTCCCTACAGGAGGCAATGAAAAAAGCAAGAAACATGGAGTGGGCTGCTCTTAAAGCAAAGTTTCAATCCAAGCCATCATTTCATAAAGGGGATAAAGGAAAAAGACCTCATCATAGCCCTCATCATAAGGAGTTCAAATAGCATAAACCTCATGTCACAAGCTTGGATCCAGAGACACTTAGAAGAAAGGGGTTATGTTTCCGGTGTAGAGAAAAATGGTCCCAAGATCATATTTGCCCAAAATGAGTCAAATTTCATCAAATCGAATTCTATTCAGCTGAAGAAAGTAATTCTGATTTTTCAGACCAGCAGTCTGATTTTGATGACAACGAAGTGGAAAGAGCTCCAGAAGAGTCCGAAGATGAAAAGGGAAGTGGAGGTGCTTTGGCTCAACTTTCGAGCTTTCAAAAGAATGAATCCTTCAAAGTTCAAGGGATGATTAAGTGGCAGCGAATAGTTGCCTTGATTGACACTGGAGCAACGCATAACTTCATTGATGAAGTTGTGGTGGCAAAGAAGGGGCTGCAAACAGAAGATTTTGAAGGCTTCAAGGTTATGGTTGCTCCTGGATTTCACATTTCTTGCACCAAGAAGATTTCAAACATGTCTATGCAATTGGGCAGCTATGAAGTCAAGGATGACTTCTATGTGGTTAGCACTGGAGATATGGATGCCGTCCTAGGCATTCAATGGCTGCGTTCTCTAGGAGAGATCTCTCTAAATCTGCAAACTATGGAACTCAAATTTCAATCCGATGGAAAAAAGGTAGTTTTAAGAGGAATGTCTAATGGTGGTCCTCGGATTGTGTCATTCAAGAGAATGGCAAGGCTGATTTGGCATGATCAAGTTGAATGGGCTGCGGAGTGTATGATTCTTCCAGCTAGTCCGGTTGAGACAAAGAGGGACTATCCTCCTGATATTCAGTCTCTACTCACTAAGAAGAGCAAAGTGTTTGCTGATTTACCTCCTGGACCACCTCCTGAACGAGGTTCAGAGTATGTCATAGAGCTCAAGGAAGGGGCTAAGCCAGTTATCACAACTCCATATCGATACCCTAAGAAGTAGAAGGATGAGATTGAAAGGAATATTAAGGAACTCTTGGAGATGGGCTTCATTCGTCAGAGTCCCTTTGCTTCAGCAGTTGTCCTTGTGAAGAAGAAGGATGGTACCATCCGCATGCGTGTGGATTATCGTGCTTTGAATCAAAGCACCATTAAAAACCGATACCCTATTCCGAGGATAGATGAGCTCATTGACGAACTACATGGAGCCAAGTTCTTTTCAAAGAGAGGATCTGATGTTGAGAAGACAGCTTTTAGATGTCACTATGGCCACTTCGAGTTTCTAGTCATGCCATTTGGGTTGACCAATGCTCCTGCTACCTTCCAGTCTTGTATGAACAGAGTCTTTCAGAAGCAGTTGAGGAAGTTTGTATTGATATTTTTTGATGACATTCTAATCTTCAGCAAGACATGGGAAGAACATCTCAAGCACTTGGAGGAAGTGCTTAGCATCCTAGAATCTGAGAGCTTGTTTGCTAAAGAATCCAAATGTGAATTTGGAATGAAGGAGCTACTTTACCTTGGTCATATAATCAGTGCTGAAGGAGTGAAAGTTGATCCTGAAAAGATCAAGGCTATTGTTGATTGGCCACCTCCTGAGAACTTGACTCACTTGAAAGGGTTCTTGGGTCTTTGTGGATTTTACAGAAGGTTTGTGAAGGGTTACTCACAGAATGCTGCTCCTCTTACTGACCTCATGAAAAAGGGAGCTTTTTGTTGGTCAGAAAGGGCTCAAAGTACTTTTGATAAGTTTAAGAGGATCATGAGCTCTTGTCCGGTTTTGGCTATTCCAGATTTTTCCAAGCCTTTCGAGCTACAGTGTGATGCATCTGGTGAAGGAGTTGGGGCTGTTTTGATGCAAGACAAACATCCCATTGTGTTTGAGAGCAGAAAACTAAGAGGTGTTGAGAGGACCTACTCCATCTATGACAAGGAAATGCTTGCCATTATGCATGCATTAGCTAAGTTCAGACAGTATTTGGTGGGAAGCAAGTTTGTGGTCAAGACTGATCACAATAGTCTCAAGCACTTCATGCATCAGAAGGATTTGAATGAGAGGCAACAAAAGTGGGCGAGAAAGCTTCAAGCTTACGATTTTGACATTGAGTATGTCAAAGGAAAAAACAACATTGTGGCTGATGCTCTATCTAGGAGACCCCATTTGAGCTCATTGTGCGACCTTACTGCTGATTGGAAGGACATGTTGCTTGTTGATTATGCCAAAAATCAGTTTGCAACCAGCATCATTGAGGGTACTTTTCATGACGAAAGGTACAAGGTGGTTGAAGGGCTGATACACTACAAGGGTAGAATCTTTTTGGTGGCTGATTCTAAGCTCAAAAAGAAGATTTTGTTGACATTTCATGACATTCCACTTGCTGGTCATCAGGGGTTCTTCAAGACATATAGGCAGATTTGGGAAAGATTTTCTTGGAAAGGGCTGAAAGGGGAAGTTCAATGCTACATTCAGGAGTGTCCCACTTGTCAAGTGAACAAGAATGAGCATACTCTACCAGCTGGTCTGCTGCAACCTCTTCCCATTCCCAATAAAAAATGGGAAAGCATATCCATGGACTTCATCACTGGGTTGCCTAAGGTCCAAGGCAAGGATTGTATCTATGTTGTAGTGGACAGATTAACAAAGTTTGCTCACTTTTTTGCCATCACTAGCTCGTTTTTAGCTGCACAAGTTGCAGATTTGTTTTTTTCATGAGGTGTTTAGGTTGAATGGGTTGCCGAAAAACATTGTGAGTGATAGGCACAACAAGTTCCTAAGCACTTTTTGGCAAGAAGTCTTCAGGATGAGTGGTACGGTGCTTACTCCAAGCACTAGTTATTACCCTCAAACCGATGGACAAACAGAGATAGTGAACAAATGGTTGGAAGGTTATTTGAGAAACTATGTTTCGGAGCAGCAAAGAGCATGGGTGAAATGGCTTCACATAGGCGAGTATTGTTACAACTCTTCTTTTCACATGTCAATAAGGATGTCACCTTTCATGGCTCTTTACGGTTATGAGGCTCCTAGCTTTGCTGATTTAGTATTTGGTGATAGCAAAGCCCCTCAAGCCAAGGATTTGTTGCAGCAGAGTCAAGATATCTTGAAATCCTTGAAGAACAACCTTCAGATTGCACAGAATCAGCAGAAGATGTACGCTGATCAGCGGCGTGTTGAGCGCTCTTTTGAGGTTGGAGATATGGTTTATCTTCGACTGCAACCTTATAGACAGTCTTCTCTCAAGAAGAGTGGAGCTGAGAAGCTCAAACCTCACTTCTATGGGCCATTCCAAGTTATCAAAAAGGTTGGAGCAGTAGCTTATGAGTTGGAGCTACCTTCGAATAGCAGAGTACACAATGTCTTCCACGTGTCTCGCCTCAAGAAGGCACTTGGACATAATGTTGTTGCATCATCACAGTTGCCACCTTTGGATGAAGAAGGACAGTTAGTCTTGATTCCAGAAGAGATTCTTGATTCCAGAGAGCGTTCTTTGAGAAAAAGAACAATCAGAGAGTATTTGGTGAAGTGGAAGAACTTGCCTATGGAGGATGCGACTTGGGAGAATGATGAGATTCTGCAGCATCCAGGCTTGTGATTGCTTGAGGACAAGCAATCTTGGGGAGGGCAGACTGTAATGTCCCCTTCTCGAGCATGATCTTTTCTGTTGACCGCTGGCCTATTCTGGAGATCCGTAGGCTACTCGGGGGTGAAATTAGGGTTTCATGTTTGGAGGTTGCTTTTGCTCGTGAATTGGTGATTGAACTGTGGTTTCCTTTTGGGTTTTCGTGAGCTTCGCGGTGATGTGATTTTCTTGGCATTCCGAGCACCTTCATGAATTTACTATTTTTAGTAAATTCTATTTCTGGCAGTGGTCCTGTTGGCTTCGGCACGGTTGGCTCTCATCTTCAGTCAGTCCAGTTGGTTTGATCAATCTTGACCTTGGGAAGCATTTTTTGGTGAGATAAGTCCAGTTGATTTTAAAATGTTATATTTTAAAGTTATATTTTAATATTGTGACCCCTTGGCCTAGTGAAACAACTTTAAGTTGTTCTTAAAAGGGGGACTTTGAGGGGTGGCGCCTCATGGAGATATTTCAATATTTTCTAAGGTTCTAAAAACAATGCTTGAAAATGGACACCCATCTTGTGGAGGAGATTATTTTAAATTAAGGTCAAATTTACCTTAAAGAAAAAGGGACGCCATCTTTGGAGGGAAATGGAGTTATTTCAAATTTGAAAAGTTAGGGTTTCTAGAAGTTTCTGGAGAGTCTTCACAAATTTATAAAAGGAGGTCTTGGGTCTTCATTTGATTATCTGATATCTTGAGCAATGTTATGCTGCCGAAATGGTGTTGGACTGCTTCGAAGAATGAATGCCTCCTAGCTTTGGCTCGACTTCGTGCTTGAGAGATAGCACCTAGTGGAGAGGTTTGCTTGTTTGAGTGGATTTTGTAGTGAGTTTGCTTTGTAGCTGTTGTCTCTTCATTGTAATCCTTATATTTGCAAAATAATCAAAAAATCTGGAGTTGCTGGTTTGTGTTGCAGATTGGAGTTTTGTCTCATAAGTCTTTGTGTGATTTTATTCTAGTTCTGGGTAGTTTACCCATGCATTTGCTAGTTAAGGGCGCCCCTTTATGAGAAGTTTGGGAATTTATAATGAAGTCTTTTATTTTTTAGAGCAAAGTCACCCTTCCCTTGCAACCGTACCATTCTGATCTCCTTGAGATTTGTGTCAGAAAATATTAAAGGATATTTGTGGGGGTTTTGCTGTCCAAGCTTGGTCGCCATCCTTCTAGTGGTGCTTTGCATTTGATTTCAGGTCAATAGGGTTAGAAATGAGTGAGTTATGAGCAATTTGATAGGGTTTTGTATTGCTGGTTCTGTTATTCATGTTGCTGATCAGTCATATCAGTTTGCATTTAGGCTGTCATTTGGATTGGGATGGTGTTGGGAAGTCATAATAGCTATTATGGAAGACACATTTAATGTTGCAACAATTTAAAGAGTTCTAATCCGTGATCTTGCAGGCATTCTACATTTCATTGTAAGCTGAACAGTAGTACTGTCAGCATTTCTCTTAATCTTGTTCTTCCTACTTTGTAATGCCCACTGAATAAGTGGAAGAGGCTGGCTTGCCGCCTGTTTACTTTGAGTTGCATTGTAGTTTTCAATATCTCCACCATATGGTCGCCTCATTTCCATTCTGGATTGGGTAGCACATATTTGGTGTTGAGTTACTTTCTGCATTGTAATTGATAGGGATCCTCTGACCATATGCACGCCGTCATCTGGCGCATCCTTGGTTAGGGTTATTTCAGTTTGTGCATTGCATCGAGATCCTCTGACCACATGCTAATACCTTGCCCATCTCGGGATCCTGGTGTACATCCTTGGTTAGAGTTGAATTCTGCATTGTTTAGTTATTTTGCTAACCCTAATGGGTGCATGTTGTTTGTAATCACATTCAAAAGTCGAAAAAATTTCGCTCGGAATATTTCAAGTCTAGAATAAATTACCTGACTAATATGGTTGTTGCTCAATGAAAGAGTCTTCAGGTTAACAAGCCTACAAAGTGACAATGGCAGATCCTTGATAGAATTACCTAGAAACCAAAATAAGACAGGCCATCCAACATATTAGACAACATGATTTAAAATTAAGAACTTATCAGCTACTCAAAGAAGATGCAGAGCTTGAAAATTTAGAAACATTTATGCAAGCACATATTAGAACCATATAAAGGCCATTCTTTAATGAATGGAAAAATAAAGATGTGATTTGAAACAGCTTTGATCAAATTGAGCCAAGGACCAAACATGTAGAAAATCTTGTGAGTACTGTCCAAGAATTTTTTTGCTATGTACATTAACTGGAAATGTTTTTCTCTACTCTACAGAGCGATAACAAAATTTATGTAATATAGTGACATGTCCTTGTCTTGTATATTTTAACATTGTGCATGCTTGGTTTTAAATTAGTGTAAAGCTCCTTCTGAGTCAAATGTTTAACAGCAAAGAGTAACAGGAAAATGCTATATACTATACCCATCCATGCTGAACAGAAATATGAGGCAAGAATATCAGAAATAATGTAATGTTTGATGATAAATGTACAAGACCAATATATGCAAGCCAAAGGGCACCATCTAGAGCAACAAAGCTAAAACCTTTTGGTGGTAGTTCTCTAAAATCATATTAAGATCATCAGCCACAAGCTGGGTTAGCATAAGTCAATCCCTACATTTGTAAGGGGGGAACATATTACAGCCTTAATTCATTTTGTACCTCCTGATTTAAAATGGCATCCTGTTGTGACCTTTTCACACATCGCCCCATTCAGATGGGGACCCCCTAAATTTTTGCTCCGTTCCGGTCTTTTGGCTTGGGTTTTCTTCTCTCTCTCTCGCTCGGTCTCTTTTCTGGTGTCCGCCTTCGAGGGGTTGCGCCCGTCAGCGAATTTAAGTGTGAAACTGACCAAGTCTAAAATTAGGGTTTCATCGTTTCTGGTCAGTCCAAGGTCAAGTAAAGTGAGTAAATTGAAAATTGAACTTAACGTTGTTGTCAGCAGGCATCCGGCAGGCTCTCAGCAAGTTTTCATCGAATTCCAAGGTACTTACTATTTTTAGTAAGTGTGAAATTATGGGCAATTTGTCAGCCATTTTGAGAATCCAACAGTTACACAGCATTCAGAGCATATCAAGCTACTCGCGTGCAAAATTTGAGCAAAAACGGACAACTTACTATTTTTAGCAGTCCAACTTCTAGGGCAAATTTCAGGGTTCAGATGCAGAGTTTTTCTTTGCATGTCTGGATATTCCTTCTGGGTTTTCCGAGACCTTCGCGATGATATAACATGCAAGACGATATGACCACTTTCAGGATTCAGCCTTCCGAGGCTATTTTTAGGGTTTGCATGTCGAGATTTCTTTTGCATGTCGGGTGATTCCTGATGGGTTTTCCGAGAGCTTCGCGATGGTGTGACATGCAAACGAGGATTCTCACTCAGTAAGGAACTTGCTATTTTTAGCAGGTGTGTCCCAAAGAACCGCTTCCAAGAGTCTTCGAATCAATGAAATAATCGCAGCGCGTCGCAGAAACTAAGGCAAACAGAAACTATTTGGTATGCATGCAGCGGCTTAATTAGGTTTCCAACTTGTTTGGGCTTAAAAAGTCAAAATTTTCAAAACCGTAAACCACCGCGGATCGGCCCTTAGGCCATCTCATTGTAAAATTTCTAAGTCGATCAGAAAGCACTTACTATTTATAGTAAGTCAATTTGGAAATTACAAATAGTAAATCAACTGCATGCGTTGATGTCAGCCAGCAGGTCACGTGGTGAGGAGCGCCTCATCCAAATTTCAACTCGATCGGAGCATGGGAGCTATCAAAAACATGAGGTTACTATTTATAGTAAGCCACCTTCAGAAACAGGCTAAACATAGCAGGTCAGCTAAAAATGGCAGTGTAGACAGGACAATGAAGCTATGAGGATGCTACGTTCAAAATTTCAAGTTGATCCGAGCTTCAGAAGTGCAAAAATGAGAAGGCTTACTATAAATAGCAGGGTATGAAATACTGGCAGGGAACAAGAAAATTTGTTTAAGTCTGGAACTTCGTCCAGCAGGCTTGGCAAAATGCGCCTAGTTGATGAGGAGGCGTGAAAAATTTCAAAGTTATAAAGTTCATCCACCACACAGGGCAAAGTGCGCCCAAACTGGAGAAAGTCAAACGGAGTCAACATCATTTATCCTTCTGCCTAGCTCAAATGCGCCCCAGGTGAGTAAGCAAGTTCAAGAAAATGCTAAGTATGAAGTTCGTCCTGCTCAGGGGGCAAAATGCGCCCAAGATGAAGAAGTCAAAGAAAGTCAATGAAATTTCATCCTGCTGCTAGGCCAAAATGCGCCCAACTTGAAGAGGGAAAAGTTGAAAATTTTTCTAAGTATGAGAAATCCGCCTCACCCCTCAAAATGCGCCCAAGATGCAAGTTTATCCTGTACACAAGGCAAAATGCGCCCAAAAGCAAATTGGTCAAAGCAAAGTCAAAGTTTCTTATCCTCCTCAAGGGGCAAAATGCGCCCAAAGTCATGCATGTGAAGACAAAATTTGGAAGGTGAAGGGTCACTCTTGAGGCGTTGGAAAAAGTTTATCCTTCACAGGCATGAAAATGCGCC
>VDFB02007675.1:0-14884 GCA_007258455.2 Sequoia sempervirens | reverse complement strand
TAGAAGAGGAGTAGACCGAGGTTCCTGAGAAGAAGCAATAGGGTTGACCTCCGCAAAAGAAGCAACCAAAGGAGGAGAACCCACCATGAGGTGATCCAAGAGAGCATCCTTCCACCAAGTAGCAACACCTTTGCGATGGGCTTAAGGATAGTTAGAGGCCAAATGACCCACAAAGAAGCATCTCCTACACTAAAAGGGAGAGACTAGTCCAAGAGTCAGCTCCTACACTTGTGGAAACAACTTGAGATGATAGAATATTAAAATTTATATATAGGATGAAAGTTTAATCATAAATAAAGCAATAAATGCAATCAATGTGGAGTAATGTGTAGATGTGAAAAAGATATGGATAAATGTATAGGAATGTGTGTATATGGAGATAGGTGATGGTTAAGGAAATGAATCCAACTTCACTCAAGATTATATCATTTATCAATATATAATATTGAGACATTCTTTTCAAAACAAGTGTAAAACTCAATGATAGTACAAAAATTATTAAGAAATGACAAAACATAAAATTTCACCATTACAATATGATATTTACCCATTTTCTCCTTGTCAAAACTCAATTTTTTTTGAAGTGAATTAAAATAGATATAAAAATTGTTAAAAACAATTGAATCACAGAAATATTAACATCTCTACTTTCATATTAATATATTACAGTATATGAAATAAACATACATTTAAACCAAAAGTTTTTCTTTAAAATATCATAAATAGAGAAAACCAATTTATTATGCCTAATTCCACTCTTGCATTCTCATTTACCTATAAAATAGCATCTTCTCAAAGGCTTGCAAATATACATGATAAGTGATTTAGTTGTGAAATGAAAATTTAATATGGATAAAAAACACATAATGCATTGTTTGGAGATGCTTTATGCACAAGGTTTTAAATCTTACATGTAAAGTGACTTACTAATAATTAAATAATTAATGGTGTAATGATATTAATATATTCACATGCCCTTACCTTTTTTTCAAATATCGTATGTAACTGTCCTTTACTTTAAGAGTCAAATTACTAGTTATTTAGTGTTATGCTTAACCATAAAGAAACATATCAAATGGGGAGGGGCTTTTTATATTGTAAAACACGGGTAAGGGCCACTAAATTTAAAGGGAAGTTATAGGAATATTTACATTTTAAAACAAAAGCTTATAAGTCACTTTTATAAAGCAACTCCAAGGGGCTCCTAAGTTCTATAGCAATTGCCCCTCTACTCACATGCAATAGCGTAGCAAAGTGGGGAATGAGTTCAACCTTAGGATTATGTAGTTCTCTAATTTAGGAAACTGTTTTACATAGGTTTCATATATTATGTCATTTATCCCACATCATTAATAAGGGAGACCATGAGATAATGGACATATTCTTATTTTTACGTTGAAGGTGTTTCCTATTTGAACAATTCTCAATTGATTTTTGAAATCAACAGCTCGCCTTGCTTTAAAAGAGATGCAAGACGATAAATGAATATAATCTCGTCCATTCATAAATTTCTGTGTTTTGACCATTCAACAGCTTTTATTCCCTATTTTTGTAGACACTTTCTTTAATTTTTATTTTCCAAATGACCAATAAATCGCTGAAAAGTACAAGTGGTATTTCCCATAAATTGTTGAAAGCGCATGAGAGAGAAATTGTGAATTATTTTTTTATAATTTTTAAATATTTCGTATTGAAGCTCTTTTTGTTGGTGTTAAAACTAATCATGGTATAATGTCCATTAATTATTATTTAAGGGTGCACATTAAATTGTGTATAATATAACTACAAATTATTATTATTTTTCTTTTGTGTATATTTTATTAATTAATCTATATATTATTTGTTTTAATTATATTATATTATATATTATTAAAATAATGAATACTTATATACTACTTATTATATCCATATTTATATATTACATTATATTATATATTTTATAAATAATATTATATTGCAAAAATATAAACTAATAGATATAACACATTAATATATACTTTTACATTAATATGTTCTATTTTAATTAGTAAATTGAAAAGTAATAAATAAAATATCAACAAATATTTTTCATTATGTTATTATGTTTATGTTTATAGTTAATATGGGGAATTTTATTTATTTATTTTCCATGAAATTTTAAGTAATAATTACATATTTATGCTTGCTTTAAAATATAATATTATTTAATTTAAATATCTTAAATTATGGTAATGTTTATATTACACATTTTCTTTTATATTTGCAATCATCCAACATAATTCTAATATAATTTTTAAATAATATAAAATATATATTTTATTTATAATACAATACAAATTATTAAATAAAAATATACAAAAGGGGGACCTCATCCCCAATATAAATTCTCAACGATTACATTTACATCCCAATAAGATTTAAACCTTGATGACAAAAAAATCAACACAACAACTTAACCATCACATGGTGCAGTTATTGGCATTTATATTGTATTAATTTACTTATATGTTATTTGTTCTATTTATGTTTATATACTATTTATTATATTTTTATTTATTTATTAAATTATGTTATACTATATATAATGCTATGTATTATTAATATTTTACATTATAATATACTTTTATACAAAATCCTTTTGGATAGCTCAAGCTACAAAATCCTCGATTCTAATCCTATCTCCAAATCAACCAAGAAGGTGAAATCTACCATTGTCTCATCCTCTTTTCATGATTCCACCAACAAATGGATTTACCCCTTTAAAGAGGTCACCCCTTGTATTTATGGAGCTCCAAAAATCCACAAACCTGGTGTCCCCTTCAGACCCATAATTGACACCATCGATTCCCCCACCTATAAGTTGGCCACTCACCTGGCAAAAATTATCTCCCCCCTTATCGACAAATCTAGCTCTTTCATCAAGAATTCTTCCCATTTTGTGGATTTTATCCAAGAAAAAAAGAAGATGAAAATGATCTTCTAGTTAGCTTTGATGTTGTCTCTCTTCACTAAAGTTCCTATCCTTGACTCTATTGAACTTATAAGGCAAAAGACAAGTGCCAAAATTGCATCCTTGGTTGAGTTATGCCTTAGATCCACCTTCTTCTCTTTCCACGGTGTGATTTATGAACAAGTTGATGGAGTAGCCATGGGTTCGCCTCTTCTCCTATCCTGGCCAACCTATACACGGAACATTTTGAAGAGCTTTCCCTCTGATCATTCCCCTTCCAACCAAAATGGTGGAAGTGCTATGTTGATGATACCAACATCTGTTGGTCTCATGGGTGCGAGAAACTTGAAGATTTCCATTCTCACTTAAACAACACCTCCCCTTGCATTTATTTTACCAAGGAAATTGAAATTGACAACCAACTCCCCTTCCTCAATATCCTTCTTACAAAGAAATCAAATGGCTCTATAGCTTGCGTTGTGTTTCGTAAATCCACCCACATTAATCTTTACCTTCACTCTTCCTCTCATCATCACCGTAGCCAAAAAGCTAGAATCCTCAAAACTTTGGCTTTTAGAGCTTACTTGATTTGTGACGATGATCACATAGACCAAGAGTTAGCCCACCTTACCCATGTGGTCTCATTAAATGGGTACAAAAAGAAGCACATCAATAGGGCTTTCAATCAAGCTAAAGCCCATTTCATCTCCAAGCCTATGGCCTTGTCTCCCATCCCCCTTCCCTTAGCGACCCTTCCCCATGTTGAAGGGATCTTCAACAAAATTTCCAAGATACTCACAAAGAAGGGCCTCTCTTGCACCTTCAAGCCCATCTCCACTTTGAGAAATCATATCCCTTCCCTTAAACACCCTCAAGAATGACTTCTCAACACTAGTGTCTACAAGGTGATGTGTTCATGTGGTACCCTGCACATAGGGGAAACATTTCGCTTTGTTAATACTAGAATCAAAGAACACAATGTTGACCTGAGACATGAGTGTGTCCTAAAATCGGCCCTAGCTGAGCACTCCTCCAAAACAAAACATCACATTGTTTTGGAAAACACTAAAATCATGTTCAAAGAAGAAAACTACTTCAAGAGAAAGCACAAAGAGGCTATCGGTATTATTCATCACCCCTCCAACCTCAACCAGGATGGGGGTTGGAATCTTAGTTTCTCTTGGAATCCCCTACTAAATAGCCTTAAAAACCCTCCTCCTAGTTGTTTTGGTTTCCGTCTCACTTTTTGGTCTTTTCTTTCTTCTTCACCCCTCTCCCTTCTCCCCCGCATCTCTTCTCCCTTCCACTCTTCCTCCTCCTCCCCGGTCTCAGGGACCCTTCTGTCTCGATCCTCTTTTGTGTCCTCCATGACTTGTTCCCTTGAGCCTTTTCCATTTTTATTCTCCCCACACCTCTTATTTCATTTATCTTTACTTTGGTTCGATTTATTGATTTATCTCTTAATTTTCCCAGTTTCTTTTCTTTCTATTTTGTTCATGGTTTTTTTCCTTTTATTCTTACTTTTCTCTTATATCTTGGTAGTTTTATTTTGTCTTATAGTAAGTTTTGGGTTTGTATGCTTTTTCCTTATTATTTGCAATCTTGTATTTATTTTATAAAGTTATTATTATCTAGTTATATTTCTTTTTTATCTTATTGTAAGGTCCTTGTTTATTTTTCTCTTTCTTTTTGTTTATTGATTTTTTACTTTTTTATAATTTACTAATATTTTTTATTTTTTTAATATATTATTATTTCCTTAATATACTTATCAAGGTTTTTTATTTTATAATTTTTATAATATTAGGGGTAAACACTTTTGACCAGAGTTATGAAATGGGTACAAGAAACCACAAGAAACTACCAAACCTGCGAGCTCATTGGTTTAGCGAAGGCACAAAGCCTATGAGCACTTTAGCCCAGCGAGGGTTTGAACCCTAGTGGTAATCACTATAACCAAGTGATTTGACCACCGAACCACACCCTTATTGACAATTTTTATTTTATAAGTTTTACTTAATATATATTTAATATTTATTTTTCCTTTGGTTTTTATTATTTTTTCTTATTGTTTTATTTGGTTTTATTCTATTCAGAAGATTCTTCTTAATTTTCGATTTCAAAAGTTATTTTTTGTCTTATAGTGTGTTTTTCAATTCTTATTCTTCTCTTTTTTTCTTCTTAACTTTATAGTACAATTCTATTTATTCTTTTAGTATTTTAGTAAGGTCTCTAATTCTTTATTTATTTTTGTATTGTATTATAATATTAATGCATTGATTTTCTTCATAGACTTTGATATTTACATGCATTATTATATTAACAAAGTATCACAACTCAAAGATTAGTTAAAAATTTTTAATCTTGTATTTTTCTTCCTAATAGATTTGATATAGATAATTTTATTTAATTATTAAATTTAATTTTGTTTTTTTTTCTTGGTCTTCCTTATTTGGCTTCTTGGTTCTTTTTTATCTTTTGCATTTTTTAGTGGTTTATTTGGTCTTTTTATGTTGTCTTTTCTTTTTCTCAAATTTTTTCTCAAATTTTAATATATTTTTCATTATTTTATAATTTTTTTTCCCCAACCTCTCACCTTTCTATTTAACCAAGTCTGCTACATTCCTCTTTTTCTCTTACTACAATCCTAATGATGGATCATGGAGTTTGATTTGAAACATCTTACTTCAATTTTGATGATGGAACATGGAGTTTGATCCGAAACGTTGATGCTAAAAGTCACACACAGTTTCAAGCCAGAAATCTTAACATTACATTATCATGAATTGTGAAAACTACATGCTATTAATATCATACTTACTATGTACTTATATTCAACTTATTAATTGATACTAAATATTTTTACATTCTTTTGTATAGTATATACTAATTTATACTATATAAAAATATTTATTCTATCTTTACACTGAGAGGCATATTACAATGGCATCCATCAAAAAGCAAAATTCAATGTAAGGAAAAACTCTTTAATTTGAATTTGATGGTCAAATGACATGTAGCTAGCATAACTACATTCATTGTATGTAAACATTTTTTCAAGGAGATTTAAAGTAGATTTAAAAATGGTTTTAAATCGATTTTGATATCTTATTCACTCTAAAATATTTATTTTTTATATCATAATCAATTTTATAAGGATTTCATTTTTATTAAATTATTAATACTAAAATTTAATATTAATAATTATAATTAATTTAATTATAGTAATTATTATAATAAATTAGTATTCATATAACATTATTATTTATATAAAATACATCTAGAGTTATCCTTTTTGAGGCACTTATAATTTTCATCATTTTTTCTCATTCCAATAGTATTTTATCATTCGTATTATAAATATAAAGATTTATTTTATTTTATAATATATATTTATACATTATTTTTATCTTGAATGTTAAAAAGATAAATTAAAGTAAAATAAAAATAATTCTACCGAGAGTTACGTCAAGAAGCATATTATGCAAGTGGCTATAATGTTGCTTTTTTAGATTTTAAAATCAATTTAATTAAAAAAATAAATTAAAACTAAATACTTAGTGTCATTTAATAATTTTTTTAAGTTTTTAGGGTGAACATTTATTTATAGTAGTAACATAAATATATTTTTTATAATTATAAAAAATTTCAATGTATTTATTTGTAAATTTATTTGTTTATTTTTCAATAGTGTATTTATTTATTTTGTTTATTTTTCAATAGTTTTTAGTTTTTTTGCTTTGTTTTTAAAGCAGTTTTAAAGCTGTTTTATTCACAAATTCATGAAGACCTCTATTAAAATAAATTAAAACTAAATACTTAGTGTCATGTAATAAATTTTTAATTATTTATAGTGAACATTTATTTATAGTATTAATAAAAATATATTTTTTATAATTATAAAAAATTTCAATGTATTTATTTATAAGTTTTTTTGGTTTATTTTTCAATAGTGTATTTATTTTATTTTTATTTATTTTTCAATAGTTTTTATTTTTTTGCTTTGTTTTTAAAGGAGTTTTAAATCTATTTTATTTACAGCTTTCTTTAGATGTTCTTATCTTTGAATTCATGAAGACCTCTATTAAAAGAGGTTGTTGAATCATAACTATTTCAAAAATTTGTAGTTGTAGGTTTAGCTTTATTATCCTGGAGTTGGATTTTTTGTAGGTTTGGCTTTACATTTTTTGGATTCACTTGAATTTAGCTATCACAAATTTGGCTTTAGTCTTGTTGAAACCAATTGCATTGTTATAATATGTTGTTGTAGTAAAACAAAACAAAGATTCAAGGAGTCGTAAGGTTTATTGCTTTTTATTTGTGGTTGTTTTATTATTGAGTGGGATGTAAAGTCTCCGAGAGTCTGTTGGACTTGTTAGGGCTCATTTGGTTTGGAAATTGGGAAGATTACATTTTCTTAATATGTGCTAGAATCAAAACTAGGGTTTGGTTACCTTATCTTGTATCTTTGTGAAGAAAATACATAAATTTAATATTTGATCTTATCTTAATTGACAATTGTATCACGTTTGTTTAAAGAAGAAATTGGACATATGCATTGAAAATCAAATTATAATTAAAACCAGTCAATTCAAATTTCACGGGGAACTCATAAGACAACTGAGCACTTTGTGTTTAACCTCTAATGTGCTATTGAGTCTTTTCTGGCTTTATTTCACTATTGAGTCTTTTCGCCTGATTTGTTTTTCTCATATATTATTTGATTGATTGAAACGGTAATAGCATATGGGTAGTTTACTGTTGTTTTGAATAAGTTGATGAAAATAGATGCCTCAAGAAAAGATAACTCTCGGTGTATTTTATATATAATAATATTTAATATATACATATGCTAGTTATATTACATTTAAATTCTTACTTGATAATAAGTATCCTTACTAGATATTACAACTTAATTTATAAATTGATTTAATATTGTTTTGTAATTAAAGAAAAAATCTTTACTTAAACTTAAATTTCTTAATAATTATAGGTATCAAATAAAATATTCAAGGATTATTTTCTATATTCTTAATAAGAATGGTTGAATACATTTTCATACAAATTATATTGTATATAATATATTTATATTTTTTATCGTTAAATAGCTACGTTATGGGGCAACACCCTATATTGATTTTTGAAAGATGTTACAATGGAGGTTACATTTGATCATAGACTTCTGCATACTATCCTACACCTTGCTAACCACCTAACTTGATGTTTTCAGGACAAAATTTCAAGTGCAACATACAAAATCCTGGAAAAGTTACATGTATTGACCTAGACTAGACTGAAGGTTAGACGAATTAACACCCAAAAACCCTATTAAAGCTTACAACCCCATTGGACGGAAATACTGGAGCAAACTTTAAAATTTTAGCTAGAGTAAACACAGGATGTTATACAAAAACCTTTGAACACCAGAAAACCAACCCTATTCATCGTTGACCTCGTTGGAGTCGAAGCACTTTTGCCAGGCTTTGAAATTTGTAATTACTGGGCAATTTGGAGCACAATTAGTATGAGTTGGGCTCTTGGATTTATATTATGGATCCTAGTCATCGTTTTTATGCCATTCCTCTCCCAACCCTAGTTCCCAATCTTCCTCATCATTTACCACAATCTCATTCACCAACTCTTCATCCTCCACATAGCGCAGAGCCCAACCTCGAGGCAAATTGGAGACCAACTTCGCAGCAAGAAGCAAGAAAAAGATGCTACACTCCCGAACATCCCAAACCTTTTCATAGATTTCAGGCTCTATGGTTCTAATCAAGGGAAGCTTCATGATCTCCCCACCATGCATGCGAATCATATAGTAATTCTGAGGCATGGGAATCAGTTTATTTTTGTCCACATTGTTTAAAGCCGCATCTATTTCTACTAGCCAGGCATGCTTGAAGGTCATATGTGTCAGTTTTTTGGCTAATTCCTTCGACACCTCCATCTGCAACAGCACTACCAAAAACATAGTAGGAATTTTAGAATTAGATCTTCCTCTATGATAAGCTTGCAAAAACTCGAGACCTAGTACTTGCTTTACTACCCACAGGAATACCAGATGCGGAGACCAAAGCATCCCTTGGAGACTCTTATCAGATATTTTTCCTCTAAATTCCTACTGTTGTTTGTCTGAGCTAAGAGCCAGTGGAGTCTCCATTATAAGCTAAGAGCTGATTGCTAACACTTGTTGGAGAAGAAAGGCACCTGTGACCCACCTGTCGTTTTGTCAAATAAATATAAAACCAAAATTTTGAGAGGCTTCCTTTAGGTAATAAAGATGCATTTCACACTAAAACCGGTTCTTGGCCACTCATTATTAGGAAGTAAGACCTTTGGTCGCCCAACTATTATAATGAGATCTTTTTGGTGTATGAAATAATTATCCAACTCATCGTTGACAACCATGCCATATTAGATGTCCTTCCAAGTACTTCGCATGATTAAGACTATCCTTTTGGATTCAAGAATGTTGATTTACAAAGCACTACTCTTAGCCACGTTGGAGCCATGGTGGGCCCCAAGAGTTGCTTGCCCAGCCACATGGAATCCACGAAAGCACATACTAGGGATGAGTTGTAAAACCTACACCAATAGAAAATTGACGGCGCTACAAACATATGTGGGCAGATCCCCTAGAATTTTAGATGTTGAATTTCAAAATTTCCAAAGTATTTGAGAATCATATGCTTAGTTATTGCTTACAGTCTCTTTTTCCAAGAAGTCTGCTCTTTGGTTCCCTTCTCTGAAAATATGAGATACTTTATAGTCTTCAAAGCCACTCAAAAGGCGTATTATTTCCTGGAGCCAGTGATTTAGTTTCCAATTGGGACAAATGCTCTGTCTTATCAAGTTTATAGTAATTAGGGAGTTTCCTTCTAACTGAATATTTTTTGCCTTTAAATGAATACCTAACTAAATTCCCATTAAAGATGGTTGGAACTCCGCCTCATTGTTTGCATAGATTCCTAGAGGTTTAGAATTCTCTGCCATTGTCTCCCCCTTCTCATTTTTGGCTACACATCCAGCACCGCTCGGGCTCAGGTTGCCTCGAGATGCCCCATCAAAATTGATCTTAATCCAGCCTATATTTGGAGGTTCCCATTTGACATCCCTTCTCTTTAGCTGGGAAGCCTTGGGACCTGGCCCTAAAATTTTAGGAATAAAGAGCCCCTTGAAAGCATGCTTCATCTAATCATCCTAGTTCAAATATGTACCTTTCTTCCTCGAGTTTTATTTGACTACTTAATTAATTGTTTCAGTGATCATACCTTCAATTTTCTCACACAACTTTGCTGGTTGCATTTCTTTGTTTTTAAAGATCCTTCTGTTGCGCTCCTTCCATATTTCCCATATTATTATTGAAGGGGCAATGGGCCAAATGCTATAAAAAACTGCCTTCCTTCTTGGTAGAGGCCACATATTGAACCATGTAAGAAGGCATTTTGGTAGGGGGCTTTGCTAATTGAGTTTTCTCATGAAATATTGCGAACATTGCATTGAATAAAGGCAGTTGAGAAGTAGATGATCTAAGGTTTCATTGTTGTTTTTGCATGTAAAATGCATCTCCCTGGACCCTGTAGTCTGAAGGTGCCTAATTTGTCTTTAGATAAGATCTTCTTTTGGATTTCTAGCCAAGCAAAAACCCCCGCTTTAGGTAGACAATATCTCCCCCAAAGTAGTTTGCTTGGCCAATTTTTCCTTGCCTTTGCTTGTTCCTTTAGCTTGTAACCAAACTTCACTGCATATGATCCAGTCGAGGAGCCACACCACCTAATAATGTCATCTTGATTAGAGGGAAAAAAGGTTCTTTCTTTTAGTATTGACACTAGAACATCCTTCTAGTTTTGTGGGGCTTCTAGCTCTTGTAGAGAGTTCCATTCCCATTCTAGACCTTCCTTCATAACTATCATCCTTCCATAGTTGCTTACCTTGTCACCCCACTTTCTTATGGTTTCTGTTCTTGTCAAATCTAGCCTAGGAAGAGTTGCTAAAGCTTCTTTTCCATTCCATGAATCTTGCCAAAAGGATGTAGACTTACCATTCCTCAACTCCCAGGTCACATGCTTAGTGATTATATCCCTACATTCTAATAAATAGTTTCATATGGACGAACCTCGAGGAGGGTTCACAACTCTAAGGATTTGGGTGGGAGAGTCTAAATCTAGATATTTTCTCCTCAAGATTCTAACCCATCTTTGATTTCCTTTTGCATACATTTCCCAAACCAGTTTTGCACCTACTGCCATGTTCATCAGTCTTAATTATCTAAGCCTTGCACCACCAACCTCTTTAGGAGTGCATACTTTTTTCCAGGCCACGGGTTGGAATTTTTTATGATCTCCTATGCCACTCCAGAAAAAATTATTAAAATTTTGGTTAATCTTTTCCTCTACTGCTATTAGTACATTTAGGCATGCCATTGAGTAAATTGGCATTGTTGAAAGAACTGCCTTCACCAACAGAATTCTTCCTATATAGAAAGCCATTTCCCTTTTCATGTCCCCATCTTATTCTTACAATTTTTGATTAGTTCTTCCCAATAGCATTTTTTATTGATGCCTACAAAGAGGGGGGTGCCCAAGAATCTACCTAGAAAGTTTGCCACTCTCAATCCCAAAATTCTTGCCAGATCTCTTTGAAGGCTTGGTTGTGTATTAAGAAAGAAGACCTTAGATTTATGCCAATTTATGTTTTGTCCTGATGCTTGACAATATTCATCTAAAAAGGATTTTATGGTTCTTGCTTCTTTTCTGCTAGACATACCAAAAAGGGTTGTATCATCAGCAAATTGTTTATGTGTTGAGTTTTCAACTCCATTGGCAACTCTCACTCCTTTCCATTTTCCTTCTTGTCTAAGATCAGTTATCCCCCGACCCATAACTTCTTCCATTATGATGAATAAAAATGGGGAGAGGGGATCTCTCTGCCTTATCCCTCTTGAAGATGAGAAAAAACCCTGAGTTGACCCATTAACCAGTACTGAGAATTTGTCCATGGAGATGCAACTTTTAATCCATCTAACCCAATCCTCTTGGAAACCAAACTTCCTGAGAACCTCCAGAAGGAATTCTCTGTCCACCATATCATATGCCTTAAGAATGTCTAGCTTGATAATCATGCATGGTTCTCTTGCCTTTTTGGCTGAGTGGAGTGTTTCATTAGTTGATATTATGCCTTCCACAATTGATCTACCCGGGGAGAAACTGCTTTGTTCCTCTGAGATAATGCTATTCAATACTCCCTTCAGTTTGTTCAAAATTATTTTAGAGATAACTTTATAAACTGTGTTACATAGGGAAATTGGTCTGTAGTCTCCCATCTTCACAGGGCTCTTTTTCTTTGGGATTAGTGCCAGGAATGTGTGGTTTGTTGCTCCCAGCATGGTCATCTTTTTTCGAGATTCCTCTGCCACGAAGTATAAATCCTCTCCTAATATATCCCAAATTTTTTGAAAAAGTAAGCTGGAAAGCCATCTGGGCCCGGCGATTTGTCTGAATTTAGTTGGAAGGTCACCTTTTTCACCTCTTCTTTACTTATTTGTTTGAATAGCATTTTATTTTGTTCCTCTCCTATGATGCTTGGAATTAAGGCTACCAATTTGTTCCTGACTTCCTCATTACTCTCCGATGGTGTATTTAAAATTGTTTGAAATTTTTTTATAGCCTCCTCATTGACTTCCTCCAGTGACTGGGCTAGCGATCCATCATCTCTTGTTATGGAAGATATTATGTTCCCACTCCTGTTGGTCTCTGCCATTATGTGAAAGTATTTTGTGTTGTGATCTCCTTCCTTGATCCATGTCTCCCTAGATTTTTGCCTCCAAAAACATTCTTCTCTTTTCAAGATCTCTGACAATTCCTCTTTGAGATATTTTTCCATCTCAAAGTCCTCCCCATCAATTTCATTGTCTATGATATGTTCATTGAGAGTGAATAAATCTTTGGTCACCCAATATTTCTCTTGAAAGATATCCTTGAAGAAAACTCTATTCCATTCTTTTAGTTTGTTTTTCACATAGTTCAACTTTCTGTTTAGAATAAATAAACAAGCATGGTTCCCAAGTTGAGGCTCCTTCCATCATTTCTTGATCAAATTTGGTAGCTTGTCATCTCTGAGCCACATTTTATCAAACTTGAAAGGGCAGCCAAAGGGGGTTGTGTCTAGTTGAATTAGAAGCTATACTGGGAAGTGATTTGAACCCACGTAGGGTAAGATAGTGGCCTCATATATTTGGTTGCATCTCCCCCACTCACCAAATAGGAGAAATCTGTCCAACCTCTCAGCTATGTTTGTAAATCCTTTCCTTTTGTTTTTCCAAGTAAAGGTGCCATTTTTTTTAGTTATATCCATCAGATGGTTGTTGTTTACAAACTCTTGGAAGTCCAGTTGGACTCTTGTAATTCTCCCTACCCCACCTTTCTTTTCTTCATGATTTAGAGTTGCATTAAAGTCACCTGCAATGATTCCTTTTACTCCTCCATGGATCGAGATGGCCTGGGTGATTTTTTGCCAGACTTCTCTTTTCTCTCCTGTTTGGGTGGGGCCGTAAGTGTTGATTACAATGAATTGTTCATTTCTTTGTAACACTCTACATTTTATTGCTAACCAATTCTTTTTTTCCTCCAAAAGTTCCCCTGTTATTGTGAGGGGGTTCTAGATAACGCCTAGTCCTCCTGAAGCTCCTTCTACCCTTACACAGCAGCCATCCCATTGTTTCCACCACCTCATTCCGGTTTTGATTTCTTTTGAGTCCCACTTTGTTTCTTGTAGTATAAATATATCCACTTTTGATTGGTCAATTTGGCGCTTGACCATGCGCCATTTGTCAGGGGCATTTAAGCCCCTAACATTCCATGTTATAATTCTCATTGTGTTTGGGGAAGGAGAGTCTCCTTCCCTTTCCAGAGTTTTGTTTTCCTTGTCGCATTGGCTGCTATCTCCAGTTTGGCTTTGTTGGTTTTGGGGCCTCTCCTCCCCAAGCCTTTTATATTTGGTTTATTTATCTTGGAATGGATCTGTTCTAGCATTCTTTCCTCCCACAATTCCCCTTCTTCAGTTTCCTCTGCACTCTCTTCATCTGATACCCAATCTTCACCCGATTCACGATTTGATTGGGCATTTTCTTCTCCCTCTTTTTCCACCTGATGGTAATTTTGAGATGCACTATCTTCTTTGACACCTGATTCCTCCTTGTCCTTTGGCTCCTCTATTTTATTCCTTTGGGTGATCTTGGACTTCGGGCTTGTGGTATCCAGGTTTTTTCTAGTGCTCAAATCCTTTTGAGCTTGCAAAGTTACTTCTTCAGTCTTTGACATATCTTGGCTTAATATAATAGTTGTTTTCCATTCAAGGTCTCCCAGTTTTATTCTTTTGGGGCTCTTTCTAGATGGTTGTTCTAATCCAACACCCTTTATATCTAGATTACTCCCACTTCCATCAGAATTCACTAATGGATCTATATTAACATTTTGATTAAAACTGGAATTATCCACTTCTGTTGTGCCAGATCTTCTATTCTTGATGTCCTCTCTGGAGAGACACTTCCCTAACTTATTGACATCACTCTTGGCTACTTTCTGAAGCCAAGACCCAAATTCAGAGATGATTTCCAAGCTCTTATAGATCCCTACACCTTCCTCAATCTCTACCAGGATGTTTGGTTTTGCATCTTTTTTCCCATTTATGAAATCTTCATCTGTACCTAGGCACGCCCCTAAGGAGTCACCTATCTTGGTTAGAGCTTCCATACTCCAATATTATGATGGGAGGTCAATTAGTCTTAACCATGTTGGGGTTTGTTTGATCTTGTAATTCCATGGATCGAAGTTAGATTCCCAATTTTTACAATGAAAATTGTGACCATTAAAGAATAGGGGTTTACCAAACACTATTTGTTGTTTTAGATTCCAATCTATGCATTCTATCAAGTAGAAAGCATTAGGGAAGGGA
>VDFB02007673.1:0-48084 GCA_007258455.2 Sequoia sempervirens | reverse complement strand
ATATGTTTTCTCTCCTGTTGGGGAGATTGGGTCCCAATATTCCACAACACAACTCAGGGCATACCGGGGAGCACAGTGCTTCCAACCCGCACAATGGTCATGTTGCCCAACCTGCAGTGAGCAACACTTACATTTCTGCTAGACCATTCAAACCCACGTTTTTGACACCAGCAATCCCACAGCCTGACCCCGAAGAAAATGTTTCATCCTTGGAGAGGGTGACGATAGGCCGTACGGAGTATGACACCCTTCCTGATGAAGTAAAACTTGACATGTCCTTCAATGATTACATGGAGTATAGAAGGAAGGATAGAGGCCAAGGGAGAAACTATGATCAAAGAAGAACCCCAGCACAAGGTGATTGGAATCAAGCTCTCAACAAGGTTACGCTTGCCCATTTTGATGGAAGCGATAATAATTCTGCTCGAGCTTGGTTACAAAAACTAGACAACTATTTGGCACTTAGGCCAATGGCTGAAGAAGAAGCGATTAGATTCACTACGCTACACCTAGATGGGGTGGCGCATGAATGGTGGTACCATGGCCTAGTCACCTTAGGTCATGGGTCTATCACTAGCTACGATGAGTTCTCCAATAGACTCATTGAGAGGTTCGAGAAGAAGGACCCAGAAGTGCATTTTAGGGAATTGGCACAGCTGAGACAATATGGCACTGTGGATGCCTACATAGCTGAGTTTCAAAGACTTTCAGTTATGGTCACTGGAATCACAGAGAGAAGATTAGTAATCCTATTCACTGAAGGATTGATGGAACCAATCAAGGGTTGGATCAAAGCTTTTGATCCACCGTCCCTACAAGAAGCAATGAAAAAGGCTAGAAACATGGAGTGGGCTGCTCCCAAAGCAAAGTTCCATTCCAAACCAGCTTTTCACAAAGGGGATAGAGGGAAAAAGTTTCATCAGAAGCCTCATCATAAGGAGTTTAAACCACAGAAACCTCATGGCTCAAGATTGGATCCAGAGACTATCAATGAACTCCGAAGGAAGGGGCTATGTTTCCGTTGTTGGGAAAAATGGTCCCAAGATCATGTGTGCCCAAAGGGTGCTAAAATTCATCAAATTGAGTTCTATACAGCTGATGAAAGCAATTCTGATTTTTCTGATCAGCAAGCTGATTTTGAGGACAGCGATGAAGAAAATACTCCAGAAGAGTCTGAAGGTGAAAAGGAAAGTGGTGGTACATTAGCTCAACTTTCGAGCTTCCAAAAGAATGAGTCCTTTAAAGTTCGTGGGATGATCAAAGGGCAACGTATTGTTGCTTTAATTGACACTGGTGCAACACATAACTTCATAGACGAAGTTGTGGTGGCAAAGAAAGGATTGCAAACAGAAGACTTTGAAGGGGTCAGAGTTATGGTTGCGGATGGGTTTCACATCTCATGCACCAAGAGGATTCCGAACATGTCAATGCAATTGGGCAATTACGAAGTCAAGGATGACTTCTATGTGGTCAATATTGGAGATACGGATGCTGTCCTTGGCATTCAATGGCTGCGATCTCTCGGAGATCTCTAAATCTGCAAACTATGGAGTTGAAGTTTCAATCCGATGGGAAGAAGGTGGTGTTGAGAGGAATGTCAAATGGTGGCCCTCGGATTGTATCATTCAAGAGGATGGCGAAGTTGATACGTCATGATCAAGTGGAGTGGGCTGCTGAGTGCATGATTCTTCCAGCGAGTCCAGCTGAAACTAAAGTAGAGCATCCTCCTGATATCAAATCCTTACTCACCAAAAAGAGTAAAGTGTTTGCTAATTTACCTCCTGGACCTCCTCCTGATCGAGGTTCAGAACACATCATAGAGCTCAAGGAAGGAGCTAAACCGGTGATCACAACTCCATACTGATCCTAAGAGGCAAAAAGATGAGACGAGAAGAATAACTGAACTTTTGAGATGGGTTTATATCAAGCAAGAGCTTCCTTGCATTGCTGGTTCTGTGAAAAAGAAGGATGGTACCATGCGCATGTGCGTGGACTATCGTGCTTTGAACCAAAGCACCATCAAGAATAGATACCCCATTCCCAGAATAGATGAGCTCATTGATGAGCTACATGGGGCTAAGTTATTTTCGAAGATTGATCTGAGGTCGGGTTACCATCAGATACGAATGAGGGGGTCAGATGTGGAAAAAACAGCTTTCAGATGTCACTATGGCCATTTTGAATTCTTAGTCATGCCATTTGGGTTGACTAACGCTCTGGCAACCTTTCAGTTTTGCATGAACCGTGTCTTCCAGAATCAGTTACGAAGGTTTGTGCTGATATTTTTTGATGAAATTCTGATCTACAGCAAGACTTGGGAGGATCACCTCAAGCACTTGGAGGAAGTGCTTAGTATCATGGAATCTGAGAGCTTATTTGCTAAAGCTTCCAAATGTGAATTTGGAATGGTGGAGTTACCGCACTCGCCACATAATTCCGCTAAGCCGAGGGAGCAAAGGTGATCCGAAAATCAAAGCAAGAGTTGACGGGTCACCTCCCAGAGCTGACTGAATGGTTTTCCGGTCTCAGGTGGTTTTTTTATCTGAGATTCAGAAGGTGATTCACACCGCCGCCCCATCGATCTCACTAGTGCTGGTTTCGTTATCGAAAAGCACCAAATTGTTTTTGATAAATTCAAGAAGATCATGAGCTCGTGCCCAGTCTTGGCTATTCCGGATTTCTCCAAGCCATTCGAGCTGCAATGTGATGCATCAGGTGAAGGAGTGGGGGTCCTGAAGCAAGACAAACACCCTATCGTGTTTGAGAGCAGAAAATTGAGGGGTGTGGAAAGATCCTATTCGATTTATGACAAAGAAATGCTTGCCATTATGCATGCATTAGCCAAGTTCAGGCAGTACTTGGTGGGGAATAAGTTCGTGGTTAAAACAGACCACAATAGCCTCAAGCATTTTATGCACCAGAAGGATTTAAATGAGAGGCAACAGAAATGGGTGAGTAAGATTCAAGCTTACGACTTTGACATTGAATATGTCAAAGGGAAAAATAATGTCGTGGCCGATGCTCTCTCCAGAAGGCCTCATCTTAGCTCATTGTGTGAGCTTACTACAGATTGGAGAGACATGTTGCTTGCTGATTATGCAAAAAATTAGTTTGCAACCAGCATTCTGGAAGGTACTTTCCATGATGAAAAGTACCAGGTGGTTGAGGGATTGATTCAGTATAAGGGAAGAATCTTTCTGGTGGCTGATTCTAAGCTCAAGAAGAAGATTCTTTTGAATTTTCATGACATTCCAGTTGCTGGTCACCAAGGTTTTTTCAAGACCTATAGGCAGATCTGAGAAAGGTTTTCTTGGAAAGGTTTGAAGAGGGAGGTTCAACGCTACATTCAGGAATGTCCTGTTTGTCAAGCAAATAAAATGACATTACTTCTGTCACCGGTTTACGTAAATTAATTTCAATTCCCCAATCGTACCGGAAAGTATTTCAACGGATTTCACTCACCTGGTTGCCAGCCCAAGGGAAGACTGCATTCCACGCGGGTAGTTGGATGACAATCAAGTTTGCTCATTTCGCTTTCATTACTGGGCATTCTTCAAGTTGCAGATTTGTTTTCCTCGGTAGCGTTTAGGGCCGCATGGATTGCCAAAGAATATTGTAAGTGATAGGGACAGCAAGTTCCTAAGTACCTTTTGGCAGGAAGTTTTCAGAATGAGTGGTACTGTGCTCACTCCAAGCACGAGTTATCACCCCCAAACTGATGGGCAAACAGAAGTGGTGAACAAGTGGTTGGAAGGCTACTTGAGAAATTATGTGTCCGAACAGCAGCAAGCTTGGGTTAAGTGGCTGCATATAGGCGAGTACTGCTACAACTCTACCTTCCATATGTCAATCAAAATGTCTCCTTTCTTGGCACTATATGGGTATGATGCACCTAGTTTTGCAGATTTGGTGTTTGGTGACAGCAAAGCACCATTAGCCAAGGATTTGTTGTAGCATAGTCAAGACATAATGAGATCCTTGAAGGATAATTTGCAGATTGCACAGAATCAGCAGAAGTTGTATGCTGATCAGAGGCGGGTAGAGCGTTCTTTTGAGGTTGGGGATATGGTTTATCTCCGTTTACAACCTTATAGACAGTCTACTCTCAAGAAGAGTGGAGCTGAGAAGCTCAAACCTCGCTTCTATGGACCATTTAGGGTCATCAGAAAGGTTGGGGCTGTAGCTTATGAATTAGAGCTACCTTCAGATAGCAGAGTGCATAACGTCTTCCATGTGTCTCGCCTCAAGAAGGCACTTGGACACAATGTGGTTGCTTCTTAACAGTTGCCACCGTTGGACGAAGAAGGACAGTTGGTTCTAGTTCCAGGAGATACTTACACGAGAACGCCTTGAGAATAGAACTATCGCAGGACGTTTGCAAAAGTGAAGAACCGGCCATGGAAGGATGCAATTGGGAAAGTGATGAAATATTGTAAAGAGTCTTAGTTTATGGCTGTTGAGGGACAAGCAATCTTGGGAGGGGCGACTATAATAATGCTTTCAAGCTCGACATAGCTTCAAAGGACTGCGAATTTCTTCCTTTAAGTAACCCGGAGGCTAGTCTAGTTAAAATTAGGGTTTTAATTTTGAGGGGGGAGGTCATTGTCTCGGAGATGACAGCTTTTTTAATACATTCCTTTCCTGGTTTTCGTGAGGGTTTCGTGGTATGTTCGTCTCAGCATTCAGAGCACTTTTTGGAATTTACTATTTTTAGTAAATTCTATTTTTAGCAGCTTTCCAGATGAGTTCTGCTCGGTTGACTTCCTGCTTCAGTGGGTCAGTTGTTTTGCTCAGTTTTGACTTCAGGGCCTTTGCGAAAGAAGTTAAGTCATTTAATTAAAAAAGTCACGTTTTAATTATTATAATTAAACGTTGACCCTTGGCTTAGACTTAATGACTTAATGTTGTGTTTAAAAGGTGGGTCCTTGAGGGTGGCGCCCTCATTAAGAAATGATTTAATATTTACCTAAGTCAAAACAAAGGATTGAGGGGCGCATATTTCAAAAGATGATATTTAATTAAAATATCAATTCTTAATGCCTTAAAGAGAAAGTACGCCTTCTTGAGGAGATGAAGGTTTTGACCTAAAACAGATTCTAGGGTTTCGTGAAGTCAAGCAGAAATTATAAAAAGGGAGTCTTGTGCATCATTTGGGTTATCTTGGAAAATACACCGTTATGCTGCCGGATTGATTCTGGATTGCTTCGAGGGATGAAGACCTCCTAGTTTGGGCATCTCTTCTTGTTTGTAAGACAACGACTAGTGATGATTTTAATCTAGTTTGTGAGTACTTAGAGTTCGTGCATTGTAATCAGCATTCCTTCATTTAGGATCAGTTTTGGCATATTAGAGTTTTCTGTTTTCAGTGAATTAGCTTAGCAGATTTGTGTTTTCATTCAAAAATCAAAAAAGACAAAGTATATCAATGTGGGTATTGGCTATTTATCTTCCTTTGGTCTAGGCGCCATTGTGTGTCAATTTGTAGATTTTTCATTGTAGAATCTGATTTTATAAAGCAAATCGCCCTTCTCAGCTGTAGCCGTACTTTTCAGTACATTGGGATTCGTGTATAAAAAAAACAGTTGCATCTCCGGTCTGTTTTATGATCTGTTCTTGAGCGCCCCTATCTCAATTGAGTTTGGCAATTGGTATTTATCATTTGGAGGAGTATATAGAAAGTTTCGAGCATTTCATGGTTTCCTATGATGCTGTTAATACGTTGAAAAGTGCAGGACTGTCACAGCAGATTGGATAAATCTGCATATCGTTTTTTGTTTGGTGTTGCTAGTTCTCTCGAGCCACGTGAAGACATCAAGGAAGATTACCTAAGCTGGAAGAATAAGGTTGGATCTTTAATCTGCTATTTCTGTGATCTTTACCTTCCGCAATAAGTTTTGAATCTTGTGTAATTCCCTTATAAGCTGATTTTTATTGATAGCAAGATCTCATTTCTTAAATTGTAAGCTGGCAGTAGTACTGACCGCATTATAGATCTTTGCTTTATCAGATTGTATTAGTCTTTTACTTCCAGCAGTTGTTTGTTTAATTGACCTCCGCCCTATGGTAGCTACTATCCCATTCTGGGTTAGAAAGCACATTCTGGGTGTTGAGAGTTTTCCAGTTTCAGTAGTTTCTTTCAAGCATTGCTTTTGTATTTACTCCGTCATATGGTCGCCCCTCACTCCGCATCGGATTGGGTAGCACATACTTGACGTTGAGTTCCTTTCTGCAAATAGATTAGAAGACCCTCTGACCAATGCTCACCCTCAGCGGTGCCATCCTGGTTAGAGTTACAACTTAAGCAATTTGTTTCAGATCCTCTGACCAATGCTCGCCATCATCGGCGCCATTCTGGTTAGGGTTGCTTTCTTGCACGTTTCGGTTTATCTATCTAACCTTAACGGGTGCATGCTTGTAATTTGTAATCTGAATCATTGAAAAACGAAAAAATTTGGCTCGGTATATTTCAGCGAGGTGCTAACATATGACGGAGTAATTATTACAAATAAGAAGTAAACTCAGGCGGATAACCAGCCATGAAGATTTAACTATCTAATTCATCCGCTGCGGCGGGCATCCACTTAAGAGTGGGGATTCACCACTTGAGAGTGGGTACAAGAGAGATACAAATTCAATTATCCACACTGGCGGTAAACCATCTAGGGGTACTTAATGTGAGAAATGAGAAATAAATTGCAGCAAATAGGGAGTGGAACAGTACTACTGTTTATAGTGTTACAAATAAGAAAGAGAGCTGCAAATTACATGTAAATTACAATAGCTTCAAAGCACATGAGTATTGTATGATCCCATACAAATAATTATCTCTCTAATTGCTGATAATGAATCAAAAATCTGAACTTCTAAAGTCTGATAAGAAAAATCAGCAAACTGGAATGAAGAACCAACAACTGTGAACCCACTAAAATATTCATAACTCATTCAAAATACCTCGGAATCGAGTGATGTCTTTTGTCGAAGCCTTCTAGGAGGTAGGCACCCATATTCATATCACAAAACAGCCTCAAAACTCAGTGTATAATTCTTGCACAAATTCCAAAGCTCCCAAGAATGGTACGACCCTTGAGAAGGGCGATTTGGCAAGATAAAATCAAATACTCTGAAATAAAATCTGCAAATTGGTAGAAGGGGTCGCCAAGGCAGAGAAATAAGATTCTAAAATACCCAGAATGAAACAAAAATCACTGACAAAGCTGTATGCAAAATCGACTTTCAGCTGTGGCAGCATCGGCAACTTCAAAACTGGAAAATATCATCAAAATCTTCAACTGTTGAGCTCAATCTGCTAGTCTGATTTGAGAAGTAGCAAAAAGGCCAACTAGGTGTTATCTTTCAAACACGAAATTGGACAAGAGGCTTGGAGGTAAGCTTTCCTCGAAGCAATAATTCAATTGTCATTCCGATAGCATAACATTAGCAAAGTTCATGGATACCAAATGCTGGAGCAAGCTTCAATTTTATAGAAAAGAATAAAACTCATCAACTTCCCTTCAAGGCACGCCAAAAGCCACTGGAGGAACTTTTCAAATTTCCAAAATATAAATCCTTCTCAAAATGGCGTTCACTTTCCAAGGCATAAAAGACATTAATAAATATTTAATTCTTCCTTTTATGAAGGCGTCCCCCTTCAAGTCCACCTTTTAAGAACAACTTGTAGTTAATTTACTAGGCCAAGGGGTCAACTGCAAATTATAACATTAATGCCTTTATTTAGGAAATTCACCAAAATAAAGCTTTTAGAAGCCAGAACTTGAACTCATAAAATTGCTCCAACTGAAAATGAAGACCTGAAGACTGACAATTGCACACTGCTAGAAATAGGATTTACTATAAATAGTAAACACCTAGAAATGCCACAAACCTCCAAGCAAGGAAACCCTAATTTCACTTCTGATCAACGTACGGATTTCCGGAAATAGGCTATCAGTCAAAGAAGAGTGTATGGCCAAAATGGGGACATTACATGCTATCACCTCGCCCACATTGGGATCTTGGTGAACATTCTTGGTTAGAGTTACTTCCATGCTGATTTGCATTTGGATGCTAACACTAATCAGTGACTTGTTGCTGGTTTGTGTGTTGAATTTTGGGAAAAAAATTAAGGGGAATATTTCAGTGGTATCAGAGTAGAAGATCCTGCCATCCTGTGGATCAGTGCTTCATGTTTTGACAGATGAGTGACAAAGGAATCAAATTCTACACCAGAGTTCAGTTTCAATGGCCTAAGATTGATAATTTTTCAGAGGCTTTGAGGAATCAAGAAACTCATTTTGCTCCAGCAGTAATTCTTGTGAAGAAGTAGGATAATTCTTTGCGCAGGTGTGTTGATTACCGCGAATAAAAATCAATAGTTGTTAAGCTTGTGGGCAGATTTTGAGTTTAGTTTGAAGTTGGCATGGCTAATGAAGAAGAGATGAAGTTGGAAGAGACTCTCTATATGGCTGGAAAAAGACTTGACAAAAAATTTCAGTCAAGGGAACATGAAGAGAACATTCTTCATTTGCTAGAACAGTGTTTGAGACAAGTGAAGCAATCACCTTCTGAGGAGATGCAACTTGCGTTAGCACCTATGGTAATCTTTTTGAATCAGCCCTATTGGCTGAGTCATCCTGATGGAGAGGTTAAGTTGTTGGTTACGTCTTATCTCAGTGAAATGATGAGGATACTGGCACCCATGATGTTGTATGATGATGACACCATGAAGAAAGCGTTACACTTGATTGTTGAAAGTTTCCAGGCTTTAGATGAATCAGGAAGCAGTCTCTTCCCAAGAAGATCTACCATTTTAAAGACATTCTCTATGCTTAGAACAAGTTTGCTGCTAATAGAATTGGACATGCAAGATCAGATATATCATTTGTTCCACTATCTCTTCAATTCAACTTGGAGTAAGCAAGAGGAGGATGTATTTGTTGTTGTCAAAAATATCCTTGTTCTGACAATTAATGAAGTTGAAGACATTCCTCAAAATGTCCAATCTCTTCTTTTGGACGCATATGAGCAAGATGAGTAGATTTCTCCTACTGCTGAAATATTAATCAAGGGATTGTTCCATCAATGTGAAGATAAATTGAAGCCTCTTTTGATGAAAACAATTGAGAACAAAGAGGAGATTTCAGATGCTGAAGAGGGGAATGCAAGTTGGAATCCTTTTGAATTTGTAGTTGAAGTTCAGGGGGTATCAACGAAAAGGCATTTGTCCATGCATTCTACAAAAGATTGCAATGAGACAACATCTACTTTTGATGACCCCAGTAGTTTCTGAAGCACATGAAGAATTCAAGCATTCCATAGAAAAATGTACTGTGACAGTAGAAGCCTTGCAGTCTAGTAAGGTACCCATGTTCCCTACAAAGGAGTGCAGTGTAATGACAATTGCTAAGGAGACTCAAGATGAAGGTACAAGGGAAGAATCAATAGAAACTGAAAATATGTCTTCAGTTGATGACATATTATCAGCTGATGATATTCTTCTACACCTTCGAAACTCAGGGGGATTTTGGATAGAGCAGCAAGAAAAAATTAAGAAGGTTGAAGTAAGAAACTCCTCCTTCACAAATGTTGATTCTTGCATTGAGAACAATATGGAAGAAGCTTCTCCTAGTGACCACAAAACAGAGTTCTCTTTGCTTGAAGCCAAGCTGAGGTGGAAAGCTAATGAATTGGGAGACACCATAGATGAGACGATGAAAAGTGTTCATCAGATGCGTGATAATTTGAGGAGTACAGCTGAAAGGATTTTTTACATCTTTGTACATCAAAACAACACTACATCATCTCAACCTGTTCATGAGAAGTGCAGCCCAAGTTCATTAACTGTTTGAAAGGAAATTCAAGTTTTATCTAAACTTGATGAGATTCATCGACAATTAGAAGAATTAATTAATGATGTTCTCAAAGAAGGCATTATACATTTTCATGGAGTTTTGAGGATGTGATGGAGGATCTATTGTAAGGAGCTGCTCTTCTCTTTGCAAGAAGTGTTGGAAGAGTCATATATGCTGATGTGATTCTGTTTGATGTTATGAGGAGTTATGATGAGGAGAATATCTTTGAGTTGAGAAGACTATTTCTCTTATTGCTTAGGAATGTATCAGATTGTGGGATTGTTGTTTTTGACTCCTCAGAGTTTACAGGATATGAGATGTTGTAGGATGATGATTTCAGTTCCTTCAGGACAATCAGTTTAAGCCACGTGTTTGGAAGGAGTGTAGTGCAGTCTTGGGATTTTGGTCCTGTTTTTGTGATTAGAGTGGTGCAGCGTCCGCATGATGGGTCTATACGGAGATGGATTTGGGACCCTGGGATCCTACTTGGCATAGTGAGGATCAAATTGTTTCCTTGGAGTGTGGTGGCATTGCTTGAGGACAAGCAATTTTGGGAAGGGCGGACTGTAATGTCCCCATTTTAGTCCTATGCTCTTCAATTGGATTTAGCCTATTTCCGGAAATCTGTAGGCTAAGCTGAAGCAGAAAATTAGGGTTTCCTCTTTCAGATGTTTTTTCGAGGGTTTGCTTGCAAAAGGTTTCTGGGGTTCTCTAGGTCTTTCAGGGACCTCTAGGGTGGTGCGTTATGCATCTGAATCTGATAATCTTTCTGGGCACTTACTATTTATAGTAAGTCGTGATACTACTCAATTGGCGTTCAGAGGATGTTGTGCAAACTTACTATTTATAGCAGTTTGCTATTTTTAGCAAGTCTATCTTTTAGCAGTATCTATCTAGCAGCAGTTCAATCCTTTGCAGTTTAGTGTTCAATTTGGCTTTCTGTTGGTTTTGATGTGAATTTACTATTTATAGCAAGTTGGCTATTTTTAGTAAGTCTAATTTTGGCAGTAGCATCATCGACAGTTCAGTTCAAGTCATCTTGCTAACCATCAATTTTAGTATTGGCATTGGCTTTGGTTATCTCCATGGACTGAGTTCTATACTTAGTCAATTTCATGTTTTTCAGTTGTAACCCACGCCTAGGCTTAATAACTTCATGTTGTTTTAAAGAGGGGGCATTAAGGGGTCATGTTGAGCATTTAATGATTTAAATAAATGCTTTATTGTTGCAATATGGAAATGGACGCCTAAAGGGGAAGTTGAATAATATTTTATTATTTCAAAAAGTAAATGCTTAAAGGTAGCGTCCCTTTTGGAAGTTGAAGTGATTCAACTTCTTGGAATTTGAAGTGTTTCATTTGCCAATTGAAACTTATATATTGCTTATTTGTGAAGAGCTGATCATGTTATGTTTTGGAAAGCAAAGTTATGCTGCTGGACTGAATCCAGAACTTGGCTAAGGGGAAGCTTAGCAAATTCAATCCATCCTTCAGGCTTGAAACTATGGCTTCCTAGGTGGAGATATGAGACTATGCTTCATTTAGAGGTACAGATAGAGCTTCATTTTCTGATAATTCTAACAGGTTGCTGATGTATAGCCTGTTTCTGAGTTGCTAGTTTTGACATGGCTGAAGCAATTTTCTGTTCATAGCTTCGTCACAAAGTTTTGTTTCATTCTGGGTATTCGTCCGAGCTGTATCTCTGTGAGGGGCGACCCTTCTTGCCAGTTTTCAGATTTTATTATTGAGCATTGATTTTTCTAAAGGAAGTCGACCTCTTCAAGGAGGCCGTACCATTTGGAGCTTGCCTCGAATTTCGTGCCAACTGTTTGTTGTTTTTGGCTTGAAATCTTCTTGGAAAATGGGCGCCTAGTCTCTAGCTGTTGATTGGCTGTGGTTTGGAGGCATTCCGAGCTGATTCGGGAAAGTTATGTCCATTATTGTGAGTTTTCATGTTGCTGGTCTGATTTTCTATTTATGCTGTTTCTAATCAGACTTCTTAATTATTGGTATTTTTCTGGTTGTGCTTCAATTCTATATCTTTATGACATTGTAAATGTTAGAGGAAGTGATACTCTAACTGTTGATTGATTTAGGAAGCATATCTTTAAGTTTTGCAACTTATTTTCATTATTGTAAAGCTTGTTAGTAGTACTAACAACTGATAGTTTAGGTGCTGCAATTTATATTTGTTTATACTCCCACAATTGAGTGGTTGAGTTTTTTTTAAATAATCATCTTATTTCATGTTGTTTCCCCCCACAATAATAAGTGGTTGTGAGGACTGTATTCCCCCCACGAAAATAAGTGGAAGTGAGGATTTAAATGGCTGGTTTGCTGCCTTTAATAATTGTAATAATCTCACCCACTGAATAAGTGGAGAATCCCCACTATTTGTGGATGCCTGCATTAGCAGATGAATTGTAATTTCAGTCCAGTTTATTCCTAATGATCCTTTGACCATATTCTATCACCTCGCCCACATTGGGATCTTGGTGAACATTCTTGGTTAGAGTTACTTCCACGCTGATTTGCATTTGGATGCTAATGCTAATCAGTGACTTGTTGCTGGTTTGTGTGTCGAATTTTGGGAAAAAAATTAAGTGGAATATTTCATGTCCTAACACCAGGAGGAAATAAAAAATTATGTCGCAAAATATTCAGAACTGCCATGTGGACAAAGCAGATTGGGTGGAAGAAAGCTCACTATGTCAAAGAGTTCAACCCAACTTGGGAGCACGAAGAAAAAGCTTATTTAGGTGTAGCTATTAAAGGAAAAGCAAGGTTGTTAATAGCTCAGTTGAGGACTGGATTGCATCATCTTAGGTGTGAGACCGGAAGGTGGACTATACCTAAGGAAGTGTGGGAGGATAGAATATGCATGTTTTGTAGTAAAGGAGTGGTGGAGACAAAATGACACTTTATCATGGAGTGGACAACTTATGAGGATATCCGTACTTACTATGAGGGCAACTTAAAGGCTCACAACTTGCACGAGCTATTTGAGGAAGAAAAGATCAACAAGTCTACTATTTTGTGGTCAAAATTCATTGTAGAAGATCCAACATCGAAAAGAATTTTTAGATTTCTTAGTGTTGTGGTTCTCAGTCCCTTAGACTATTTGGTCTCGTGGACAACATTAAAATCTCTCATTCATTCATTGTAATTGTCTTGAAGAGTAGTGTTGTGTCCTACAACTAGGAATCAATTTTCAGGCCTTAGCTAGTAAGGTACATAAGCTATGTTCCACCAAGTTTCCAAGATGGGGATGGTAGGAAATGAGGGGACACATTTCTAGGACAGCAAGGGACAAGAACCCTTTTTTAGGGGATGACAATTAAAAAAAGGGAAAATTTAAAAATAAGAAAAGTTCAAATGTTTATATGATAATGCATTCACCATATTCATTATATAACCATATTAATATATTATAAAACTTACAGATGAATTGAGTATTTGCATGAGTTAGCTTACAAATTAAAAAATTCAATATCTAATCATTTGAGTTTTCATTGCCAATGTACACATACAACAAACTAAAAAAGCCAAAAGTCTACAACTACAAGATGGCAAGGTGTAGATAGCTAGATCTGCAACCGCTATGCCTTTGCCTCATCTTCACCTATATCAAAACCAAAGTTTGAATCAAGTCACTACCAAAATGAGGGATTTCCTCATCCAATGGAACCTCAACCAATCCGTCCTTTGTCTCATCTATTTGTGTGTATCTTTGGGATCATTGTCCTACCATACAGATGGAGTTTGTCAATCTTGAAGTTGCAAGGTTGTATGCACCACCACCAACATCTTTGCTTGTCAAGAGGTAAACCTGTTCCTCTTGGCTGATTGCATGAAGTTGTATGTGGACCAATTCCTCTCTACAACAGAGGAAGTGACAACTTATGAAAGAAAGTGAGTGGCAAGTGAAATATTCCTGCACAGCTTTTTTAAATTTTCAAATTACAAATTCAAATCAATGCACCCGTTAAGGTTAGAAGATAAACCAAAACGTGCTGAAGCAACTCTAACCAGGATGTACACCAGGATCCCGATGTGGGCAAGGTGTGAGCATTGGTCAAAGGATCTTAAACAAATTGCTTATGCAGGAACTCTAACCAAGAATGGCGCCGATGATGGCGAGCATATGGTCAGAGGATCTTCTACACTAAGTGCTGAAAGGGAACTCGACACCAAGTATGTGCTACCCAATCCAGTATGGAGTGAGGGGCGACCATATGACGGAGTGTTACAAAATACTATGCTTAAAGAAAAACTGAAAACTGAAATACTCAACACCCAGAATGTGCTTGCTAACCCCGAATGGGAAAGTAGCTACCATAGGGCGGAGATGTATCTATTTCAAAACAACTTCACAATGAACGAGAGTGTTACAAAACATAATTGAGCAATACTGAAAATGACTGCCAATACTACTGTCAGTTTACAAAATAATGATCAATTGCCTGCCAATAACTTAGGAATTTGATAGACTAACATTACATCATAATAATTCTCCTTAGCTTGGTTAGAAGTGCCAAGACAATGAACCTTCAATGATCAACAATACAAATTCTGTTTTTTCTTTACAAATCTGCACTTTGAACTAATAACCAGCAGTTATGGAATTCACTTATATGCTCATATCTCTCTCGTATCTCATCCAATTAACTTGAAACAAAATGCAATATGCTCTAACAGAGAAGACGCCTAGGATAGAACACAAAAAGCAGATCTTAAAGCCTTGAGTTAATTATGCACAGATCCCAATGCACCAGTTGAATGGTACGGCTTCATGAAAAGGGCGATCTGCTCTAGAAAATGACAGCAAGCTCTAAAAATTCTGCAAATTGGTGAAAGATGACGCCTATGCCTAGCAATGGAAATGGGCTAATACCTAGAACAATGTTTTTGATTTTTTTGACTTATGATTAAAAATATGAATCTGCTAAAGCAAACAATGCAATATCTAGGAATCCACTAATATGCAAAACCAGAAACTACTGATCTATAATGCTGATTACAATGCACAATTTCCAAGAAAAACTCACAAACTAGATTGAATCACCACTAGTTGTTGTCTTGCAAACAAGAAGCGATGCCGTGCTAGGAGGCCTTCATTCCTCGAAGCAAACCCAGAGCCAAACCGGCAGCATAACAATACTGTAGACCAAAAGATGCCAAATGATGATCAAAGTCTTCCTTTTATAATTTCTGTTGACTCAAAACCCTAAATCCTCTTCAAGTCAAAACCCTAATCTCTTTCAAAGATGGCATCCATTTCCTTCAAGCTCACACATTGAATTTTTAATTAAAATCAATACTTTAATAAATGCGCCCACTTTTATAACTTGTTTTGACTTTGGGTAAAATATAAAATATAAAATAATCTTTAATGAAGGCCACCCTCAAAAGACCACTTTTCAAAAACAACATAAAGTCAATAGGCTAGGCCAAGGGGTCAACGCTCAATATAATATTAAAACGACTTCTAAATTAAATAGCTCAACTTATCTCTCCAATTGTGCCTCGGGTTAACAATGACCAAGTCAATCACTAAATTCGTTGAAGTCATCCATGCCAACCCATCTCAAATCGCTAAATAGAATTTACTAAAAATAGTAAATTCCTCAAGATGCCTCAATGCCGGTGATCTAACATACCATCGCAAAGCTCTCTCAAAACCCAGAAAGAATCCTCGGCCATTGAATCCACCAACTCCTCGAAAGCAAGGATATCCTTAAAGATAGGAAACTTAATTTTACCTTCCCACTAGCCTACGGGTCTTCGGAATAGCCAATCTGCCACCGTAAAAGGTCGTGCTTGAGACGGACACATACAACAAGTACCCTCAATTCTATTACATCCTTGCCATGCTATGTCCACCATCCATTAGGGTTGGTTTGAGCTGATGTAGCTCTAGTTGTCCTCATCTTTAATTTGCTAAATGTTGGATTTTGAAGATTGACAAACGCTGGCCACTACATTCGAAGTAAAGTTGCCTTCTCAATTCTATACATCTTTTGAAGGGTTTTTATGAGCCATTTTTCCCAAACCTTGCTACATACTATTTGAAATTTAAAGCATAGGCTACTACATGAAGTAGGGCATTCATAGTGTTTCACTACCGCAACACAATGGGCTTGATATGCTCCTCATATAATTTCAAATTAGTATCTTTGTTATGAATTGCTCGGTTCATTTGCCTAAACATGTTGTCAAATTTTGTGTAAATCTCTCCAAGACTAGAAGAGTCAATATCAATATATCTAATGACTTGCACAACATATGAGATGGAGCAAACTTAACTACAAACAAAAATTTCAAAAAAGAATAAGACTCAAATGAAAAAGAGTGGATGTAATTACAAAAAATGAAAATAATTTACAAGTTACAAACTTTGATAAATTAATAATTTAATAATAAAATCATTCATAAATTTATTATGTAACTGTGGATCACCAATCATCATCAAGGATCTTTTGCTTCATACTTTTTTGAAATACCCCTAACTATTTTTTTGTATTTTTAACACATGTTTGACAAAATGCTCATAAACTAAATAAATGCAAGAAATTAATTTACTTTGATCTAACCACAATTCACATAGCTATAACAAAATATTAAAGCTATTCAACTAGAATTTATCTCAACACAACTACTCATGAAGACAACATATCTATTGTTGGAATTATTACAACAATATTCTCATTTGATAAACTTGGGATTGCATTCATCTAGTTTTGATCTGAAATAAATTAAATACATATCTAACCTTTTTTCCTAATCCCTAATAGGTTGTTCCTAGCATATGAAGTCAATGCTCATCAAATAATAGTGCGAATAGGGTTTAGAACCATCCAAACTCCCCCATAAAATGGTGGCCCATTCTCAAATTCTCCAAACACCTCCCTTGAACTTGTATGGCTTAGTTTTGGGCAGATTGCAACCACTAACAAGATGGTATGGCTTACTGTTGGGTCTTTCTTATCAACAATTGATCAAAGGAAATTTGCTAGCAAATGATTATTCAAAGATGTGGAAAATATATTTCAAGTTGTTCAGCACAAATTTCCACAATTTTTTTAACATTCAACATGCATGTGAATCTTGGATGAATCCACTCACAAATTGGCTGGGAGAGTTTCTATCTTTGAAACCAATCTTTGTCGAAGAATTTTTGTCCAAGGCATAATAGATGAGTAGTTGTTCACTCTCAAGCTGAGATTTGAAAATAAAAATGCCAAGAATGCATAATTGAGATATTATATTTTATTTTACCCCCAAAAGTGACTTATAAAATTTCTTTTTAATTAAACTTTGCTTTTGGGCCCCATTTAAGTCATTTTTTAGTAAACTATCCAATAAAATAATTAACTAAATATAAGTTGCTTGAAAAAGGAATGTTTTAGACAAAATTTAATTAATTAATTATTTTCTTGCTACATCCCAATTAGCTTACAAAAATTAAATAGGCTAAGGGTCTCTACCAATTGTTCATGGCAGTGAAGAGACATTACATTTTTTCTTTAGTTGTATTTGTCTTTGCCCATCTACCCCACTCTACATTAACTGTCATTAACTTTAGAGGCTTTTGCATCTCAATCATCCTCTATAACAAAATAAAGTAGTTTGCATATATAGTTTCCATAGGTTTGAGGAATTCCTTTCTTGAAAAGGTTCAGAAGAGAGCAAGTGAGGTGTACTTGTTATAAATCAACATTTGTATATTTGTCACTTTTTCTACCACTTCTTTAACCCAATCTATCTTCCCTATGTCTTTCAATGTGTTGTTCAACACACGAGCACAATGTGAGGTTCAAAAATCATGCTTGTAAGCACCCTCCACCATCATGCCAACTAACTTACATAGACACGTTGAATCGATGACCACCTATACAACATTTAAGGCCCTGACCTCCTTTGTGGTGTCCTTTAAAATCTAAAATTAAATGTTTGCATCCTTTTGGTACTTTGAACAATCAATAGCTTTAAGAAAACGAAGAGCCAACTGCACATAGGACTATGATATTGATGAGTTGTTGATGTTGAATATTGGTCCATCCATCCATATAATAGGTTTTCCTTGTGTCCTCCCAACAAATTCATTTGAGTACTTTTTGTTAAGGAGGTTGGTTCATAGTTTGTGTTCTCCAAGGGGGGCATATGGAGAATCAACAATATATCTTTCAACATTTGTTTGAAATGAAATGGGATGGCATGGACCAAATTTTTTTGACAACTGAAGCATTTGCCACTACTTGTGATTTCACATTCAACATCCCTATAATTGTCACCAACCTTTCATGAGCACACACTTATATTGAGAAGGGGGAGCGGGAGGGAGGGTGGCAGAGTGAATCAGTATAAGGTAATCTTTTACTTTTTTCAAATTACTAATCACAAAATATCAATCACACAACATCAACAATTAAGAGCACAAGAACACAAGATTTATGTGGAAACCTTTTCAAGAGAAAACCATAGAGAAAATGATTGCTTGGATCTACTGTCCAAATCTAGCCACAAATAAAGTACTTCTTACAAAATATTTGTAGGCACCGACCTACTGAAGACACCAGTCCCCACCACTAAGCACCAACTTAGCAAGATACACCAATCTTCTATTGAGAGGCACCAACTTCTAACTCAACAAAGTCTTGTCTTCTTGAGAATAAATCTCCTTCAAAAATATTCCTTGAATGATATTCTTTTATTTTATTCTCAATAAATCTGCTTGTGTTTGTATGATATATCTTCTATTTTCCACACACACTTCCTTCACCACTAATCACAAACTTCATTTATACCTTTTGAAAGAGGGGGACTTTATGAAAGGAGGCAACTCTTCACTAAAAAACCATCTCTTTTTCAAAGGAGGTGCCTCTATGTATCTTTATTTTTGGGCACCAAGATGGGGTTGGCCCATGGTAATTAAATTTAAATTAATTTATTATTTTATAAGGAGAGGGCGCCAACATAGGATCGGGTGGACCATCATTAAAAAATGAATTTTATTTGATTTCATTGCTGCCATTGATAGGATAAAATATTCCCTTGGAATGGTGCGGTATAGTGGCCTTTGGCCTTCATACTTGCAATTCTCATTAGTGATTTTCTTGACATCAGTAGACTGATTTCTTCCTTGACGTCAATGACAACATTTTTCATCATCAATGACAACATTTTCAACAATCTCCCCCTTTGTCATTGATGGCAACCTTGCAAAAAAATAATTTGTGAATGTAGTAAGTGTTATCTCCTAGAAATGCACCCTATGCAAAGTTATAAAAATTGAGCTTTCTAGAGAAACATGGGATCATTTCAAGGCTGTGGGTCACCTAAGGTTGAAATGAACCTCCGGATAAGGCCGACTTCCTTTGGTATCACCTAAACTACTGATTCTGTAAAGGAAAAGGGAGGAGTGCATAAAAAAAAACTAAACCCTATGGTGATACACTGAACTGATAAGAGCAATGGAATACTTTGATTTACACTTGAAAATTGACAATGAACATAAGATTACACATCAAATTTTTGTAAGCCTTACATTAATGTTTCACAAACAGGTTTGAGTCACACACTTTTTCAAGAAAGGAAAATATTTTCACAGATTAGAATTCATGTGTGATTATGTGAACACAGTTTGTGATTTGTATAATGATACTTTTGCAAAGGAAGGCATGAAAACAAAAGATAAAGTTATAAGGGAATAGAAGAAATTCACAAAATAACTTGATCATTAACCTGAAATGCTCAACACTTTGCAAGAACAAGATGGTAATTTGAATCATCAACAGTGACCAAGGTAAATTCTGTATATTATGCTCCAAATGAGTTACAAAAGTGTGCTAATTTGAGAAAGGACTGTCAAAGTCACAAACTTCTGAAAAGCATCTCCAGAACTCCTTTACAAAGAGGCAAAAATGCCATATATACAACCAAAAAACCTCAAGTGTTGGCCCCTCCTTTAGGGTTTTTTTTTAAAATATCAGCCTCCAAAAAGATCTGCCCCTAGATCTTTTTAATGAAGTTAATGCTGCATTAAATGTGTATCCCTGCTGTCCATGTCGGTGAAGGGTCGCTCCAGGAATGGCCTCCTTGATCTTTTGCAATAATCGCATTAACTTCTGGCCTCCGTGTCCACCCTCAAACTTCCATCAGAGCTGCTTTGCATGTTTCTGAGTGCTATCATAAATGGCGATCCACTCCTGCCAGTCGACATCCCAGCTGTCCTTGCAGTCTCATCTTTCTGTTCTTCTTCTGTTCTAGACCTTTCTGCAAATTGACCTTCCTCGAGAAGCAGCATCAGGTTTATCCTACTTAGATCCTTACAGACGAACACCTCTGTCCACCAAACAATTCATCATTTTTGATCGTAGAACAGATCCATGTTGCTTACATTCTGTTGATCTTCCTCACAAGGATAGTCAATCAGTCAAATGGACAATGGTTTGCCTTTAGTTCTCTCTGATTGGGCGAACACACTCCATGTAAGATTCCCAGGCGGTCAAAGGTCCTTCAAACAAAATCGCATGTCGGTGAGACACTAATCGTGTCTCCTTGATGCGAGTATACCTCACAGGATGGTCGACATAGCTTGGGACTGTCGGCGGGACCTCATATCGAGCTGCAGGAGTTATACCGATATCGCCATTTCATCGCCCAGACATCAGCATTCGGCAAGAGTTCTTGCCGAAGTCTGTAGCAGACCCATCGCTGTCGGCAAGACAAACATCAGTCGGGAAGACTTCATACCGAAGGCATAAACCTTCGGCGAGACCCCATCGGGTTGGCAGGACATCTCCCCGAGCCTTCCATCTTTCGGCAGGACTCCACCCGGTCGGGAAGACATCAACCCAAGCTCAAAACATTACACCGACGCCCTCCCTTCGGCAAGACCTTTCCTCGAGGCCATCTCATTTTGCCGAGACCTCGCGCTGTCGGCAGGACCTCTCCCCGAATGCAGATTCCTTCGGTGAGACCACCATCATTCGGCGAGACATCATGCCGAACACAACCCCGCGGCTAGGAGTCTTACCGATTCCAAATATCCATTCGGCGAGACCCTCCACGGGTCAGCAAGACTTCACGCCGAAGCCTTCATCTCTCGGCGAGCTCGGACCATTTCGGGGAGACCACCAACCATCGGCGAGCCCAAAACCTTTCGGCGAGAGCTCCATTTATCAGCCAGACCTCATTGCGAAGGCGATCTCCTTTGGCGAGACTACACGTAGTCGGAGAGACATCATCCCGAAGCAAATCATTCCCCCCGACGCCACCCTGGTGAACAACTGTCGGCGAGACATCCCAAGCGGAGAGAGATATAAAACTTTATAGCGACCGAGATGTCTTGGCGACCTGAGGGAAAAGTTAATCCATTTGGCCCTTATGAATACTTGAAAAATAGACCCCTGCCTGATTGAGCCCGTAGGTGAAAATCGGGCAACAGTAAGAACATAATACTCCCCCTGTCTCTGTTGCTCCCCTTTCTCTACTTATCCCTCTTGACATCAATGGAAAAGAAATCCATGGAGTTGTAAGTTAATGCAATGATGAGATCCCCTTGAACAATGCATCTCCTTAGTAACTAGATGAAAAGGATATTACCCCCAACTTCTATCTAAGATACTCAAAAGTTTCTTTCGGTTGGGGCTTTGTGAAGATGTCTGCTATTTGTTCTTGTGTACTAGTATACTCCAACTTAACCTGTTCATCTGCCACTTGCTCTCTTAAGAAGTGATATTTGAGTGGACTATGTTTTGTTCTAGAGTGCGTGACAAGATTCTTTGAAATATTGATGGCACTTGTGTTATCACAAAATATTGATATTGGATGATTGTATTCTACCTTGATGTCCCTTAGATTTTGCTTCATCCAAAGAACCCAAGTGCAACAAGATGCTATTGCTATGTATTCAGCCTCTGCAGTGGATAGAGAAACAAAAAACTGTTTCTTACTCAATCAAGATACAAGACTGTTACCAAGAAAGAATTCATCCCCGCTTGTACTCTTTTTGTCGTCAATACTGCTAGCCCAGTTTGCATCAACATAAGCTACTAAGGTGAAATCTTCACATCTTGGATACCATAAAACAAAATCCAAAGTGCCCTTAAGATATTTAAATATTATTTTAAGTGCCTGCACATGGTTATCTTTTGGTGCTGCCTAAAACTGTGCCACCATATCTATTGATTGCATAATATCATGCCTTGAAGTTGTTACATATAATAGGCTCCCAATCATTGACCTATATAGAATTTGATTTACTTCTGGGGATTCATCATCTTTACTTAATTTGCATCTTGTGACCATGGGTGTACTCACTAGTTTGCAATCCTCCATCCTGAACTTCTTTAACATCTCTTTGATATACATGGTTTGGGAGATGAATATGCCTTTATTGGATTGAGAAATTTATAAACCAAAGAAGAATGACAATTCACCAAGCATGGACATCTCAAACTCCTTTTGCATGTCCATGGAAAACTCTTGACACATTTTGTTACTACTACCACCAAAAATGATGTCATCTACATCAACTACAATAATCAATTGATCATCACCTTCAATTTTGATGTAAAGATTGCTGTCAACAATTTTGATGTAATGATTGTTGTCAACAATTCCCCTTTTAAAACCTTGCTATTGAAGATACTTGTCAAGTCTTGAATACCATGCTCTGGGGGCTTGTTTTAGCCCATAAAGTGCCTTTTTCAGTTTGCACACATAATCCTTATTTTCTAATAGGAGGAACCCTTCTGGGTGTTCAATATACACTTCTTCCTTTAAATTTCCATTTAGAAAGGCTAACTTGACATCCATCTAATAGACTTTAAACTTCTTAAAGCTAGCAAATGCCAAAAACATTCTAATAGCCTTTAGTTGTGCAACAAGGGAAAAAATTTCTTCAAAATCAATACCTTCTACTTGAGTATACCCTTTGCATACTAACCTTGCTTTATTTCTCATGATTTGGCCATCTTCATTTAGCTTGTTCTTGAAAACCCACTTAGTGCCAATCACATTTTTGTTTTTTGGTCTTGGGACATGTTCCCTAGTCTCATTCTTTCCAATTTTATTTAGCCTCTCTTCTATAGCACCAACCCAATGCTTGTCTTTGCTTGCTTCTACAAAGTTTTTAGGTTCTATATTAGATAGCAGGGATAGGTTTGCATGTTCTGATGGAATAGCCAATCATCCTCTTGTTTGAATTTTAGTATCTTTATTGCCAAGAATTATATCTTTTGGATGATTCCTTTTGACAAATTTGGATGGTGTCTTTGTGTCCTTTCATTCAATTACCTCATTTTCAACTTCTTCCTCTCCTTCCTCTTCCTTGCAACTTGCTTCCTTTGAGTAATCAACTTCATGTTCTTTTTCTTTTTGATGCCTTTCCTCATCCACTCTTACATTTGCAATTTTAACAATTTTGTGCAATCTTTTATTATAACATCTATAGGCCTTGCTTCTTGAAGAGTAACCAAGGAAGATACCCTCATCAGATCTAGAGTCAATTTTTCCCAAACCTTCATTATCTCTTCTTATATAGCATTTTCTCTCCAAAACTTTGAAGTACTTAATTGTTGTAGGTCTACCCTTCCATAGTTCATAAAGTGTTTTACTATTGTTGACTCTAATTTGCCCTCTGTTCAGAATGCAGACTGTTGTATGAATTGCCTCTCACCAAAATGTGTCTAATAACCTAGACTCATTTAACATCAATGTTCCACGAAGTTTCTTGACGGGGACGCGTCGCCTGTCAGGGACGGGTTTCAGGGACGGGGGGACAAAGGGTCTAAGTTTGGGGACAGCGGGGGGATAGCGGCGAGGGGGCGGTGTTGATATACATATGGTACTTGAATAACTAGTTTTAAAAAGATGTTTAAGAATAACATTTCAAATTAAACTTTGGAAAATTAGTAAAATAGCAAAATTGCTGTCATGTCCCCAAATTTGTGACACCCAGATATGAAATATTTAAAACGAATATAAGTAAATATATTACTAAAATATTAACAAATAAACAAATATCAATATATAAGTATGAATAAATATAATTTAATATAAAAAAATCATTATAGATAGTATCATAATATCTAACATGATAAATCTATAAATATGAAAATCAAATAAACATTCCATCACCCATAATAATGGAATGAATATAAACTATGAAATAAATAAAATATACGGAATAAAAATAAACTAAGCAAATAAATATCAAAAAGGAGATCCTATAAAGCACATAAATATTATAGCGTGTAAATAATTAGATGGGTGCCTTCTAACAAATTTTGATTAAAGCAAGGGCATCGAAAATATATTAGGAGTAACGTGACGCGAAATGCCTGAACCGACGCAGCTACCTCCTCAGCAAACGACCATTTGCAAGGGACGCGTTCTTGGAAGATGCCCAGTAGATATAAGCAGAGAAAAACATATATTAAGTAGAGAAAATCACGGTAGCATGGATTATCACCATAGAAGAATACAATATAATATGCGCAAGCCCTCCTCCCGGATGAGGAATAAAATAGCAGAGAAGATCACGGGAAGATCCATAGACAAGTACAAAACTGAGTCCCCTGAATGTGAAAGCAGATGATCATGGTCGCTGGAAGAGAATGGGGAGAGTAAGGGAAATATATGTGACTTGATTGAGGTTAAGGACAGAATAATAGAATTAATGGTAGTATTCGAAAATGACGTCAATGGAGATGTCTCTTTGCACGTCGGCCATAACCAAGTCATCGCCAATATACAACAAAGATAAGCTAGCCCAAGTTACCGTTGCAAGTAGTAAACACAGGAATCCGCCCTGAGAGTAGAGGATCATCGCTGGTGTAGGACGGAGGCACGGGCTTGCTCTACAGGTCAATTTTAAGAGGTGGAGAATTGCAATTGGAGTATTAAAGAAGAGGTAGAGAATAAAGGGATACATATACCTAGGTATAACATGAAGAAAGATGAGAAGTGTATATGAAATGCTCATACAAGGCTACAAACCCATCACTATCCAGGTATGAGTTTTATAATAATATGAATTAACACAATGATGTGTTGAAGGTAAGAATAATGGGTCTAGTATGTTACTAATATATTAGAATGGATAATACATTGAGAATTGGAATGACATGATAACAAATGGAAAGGGTAAATTTAGATATGTGTAATAAATGATTTACAATAATAATGCTTGTAGTAGTAATTGAGTTTTGTAAGTAATAATGAAATTATTATTAATGATCTAATAGAATATCATCTTGGGATCTTAATATCTATCCTTAAGTATTCATGAAATATGTCTAGAAGAATCATTTGGTGTGAAGGGAATGAATAACCCTTCCACTAAGACGAAATATTCATACCATCTTTGACCTTATTCGATGTTATTATGGAAACCTAATGACCTCTAACGCTTCTAATGTCTCTTTGAGAAACACCTTGAATTTCAGATTCAAGTTTCAAGTGCCTCCGCTAGAAAGGGTCATTACAATTGCAAATACTAACATTTAAAATACTTGAATACTATTACTAAAAGTAAATAAAATATTAGAAGTTGACAAATGAAATTGTCGAATTTGAGATTTCTATTATATCGAAAATATGACATGTCAATGTGTCACATCATAATATCATATCATAAAGATGATTACAATGAGTAGCATGATACATTGATATCAAAATAAGTACAAAATGCAAAAATGTAGTGAAGGGAGGCCTCTAATCATCCCCACACTCCTCATCACTCTTTCACCTCACTCTTCTCACTGGTTTTCCTCTTCTTCACCTAGTTGTTGCAAAACATCAAATGGCATATGTGAGCAAAAAAATGAAGAATGAGAATGTTTTGTTTAGCTTAGAGGCTTTTAGAAGGGTCCCACAAGCCTTTAGGGTTCGGCCCAAGGCTCACATTCCTAGAAAAGTAAAAGAATTTTTTTTAAAAATTGCTTTTTTGCATGTCCTAGCGTGGGGGACTCCTAGGTGTCTCTGAGATGCTCGAGGGACGGCTAGAAGTCCCTGATACATCTTGGAGACGTCCAAGAGTACCCGCTGTTTCCTCAGAGTCTCCCAAGTCCCGGTGGTGGTGGGGGGACGGCGAGGGGACGTTTCTTAGCCGTTCCCAAGTCTCTAAAACATCCGGGTCGGTGAGATAGCTAGATTTTGGGGGGGACGCATCCCCATGGAATACTGTTTAACATATTTCTTTCCATCTCTTGAACAGTTCTATTTTTTATTTCTACAACTCCATTTTGTTGTCGAGTCCTTGTAGCAGAAAGATGTCTTTGTATCCCATGATCTTCACAAAATTCTTCAAATTCATTTAAGTAAACTCATCTCCTCTATGTGATCTCTGGCACTTGATTTTCAGAGCAGTTTCATTTTCAACTAAGGCTTTGAATGCCTTAAACTCCTTCGCTGTACCCTTAAAAATTAAAATTTTTGTTACACTTAGACATTTTGAAGAAATGAATAAAAGTCTTGTCAAAATACCAAAAAGGTCAAAATTTGGGTGTGCATGTCTTGTATGGAGGGTTAAATTTGACGATGCAGATTACGCTAAGAAGCGTAACCTACAAAGCCGGATCTCGAGTTTTTTCATCCCTAAATTTTTAGGAAAACTACTATTTTTAGAAATTTTTTCGAAATAGTAAAGTTTTACGGGTTTTTCTGGGTTTCTTTTGAAACGGATACTGGCAAAATTTTCTAAAAATAGAAAATTTCTAAAAATAGAAAGTTGGTCCGACAGGGTCCGAACTGATTTTGATTAGCTCAAAATGTGTCCGTATCAGGCTGGTGCAGTCAGAATCTTAAAATAATCAGTTTTGCCCTACTGGGTCTATTCAGCTTTTTCAGAAGCATATCTGGAGTTCCGAGGTCATCAATGGAGGTCATCCGACTGCCAGGCGTTAATTTTAGCATTCAAAACTTCTAGCAGAAAGTGAAATGATGAACATGCACGAGGATCGAGGAAGAAAGTTGAAAAGTCATGAAAATTTTCTAAGTCTGCTAGGTTTGGGCGCCCCAGTTCAAGAAAGGCGCCCACCTTTACAGGGTGCCAAATGAAGGAATTAGGGTTTGGATCTCCAATGGAAGTTGCTTGGTTTTCAGTCAGCTTCACGATGGATATCCCCGTCAGAGCATCTGATGATCCAGTCTCCGGCAAATTCAAGTCAAAGTAGAAGGTATGAAGTGAAAATCTGAAACTTGAAGTTGAATAAATTATGAATTTTTCTAAGTCTGGAGAAACTGGGCGCCCTAAGAAGAGAAAGGCGCCCAACTTTTCAAGGGTGCAAACAGAGGAATTTGCAGTCGAAGTTACAACGGGATGTCTTCAGAATTCAACTGGCTTTGCAGTGAGCTATTCAGCACGACAAACGGAGCTCGCAATCATCAGATTCAAAGGGCTGAACAGAGGGTCCGATGAGAGGTAAAAAGAGAAATTCAAAGCAAAAGTGAAAAAAGTCAAAAAATAAACTAAGTGTTAGTAAACTGGGCGCCCCCAGTCAAGATAGGCGCCCAACCTTTTGAAGGGTAAAAATTCACTTTTTGACCAACGTGTCTCCAGAGGACCCCTCTTCATTCTCCGTCAGCTTCGCGATGAGCACAGCCATTCAGCAATCCGACGCCAGGAGCTCAAGATTTAATAAGATCATCTGTGGAAGAGAGGTTAATGAAGAACTTGGAAATTAGAAAAATGGCTAACACTGAAGAAACTGGGCGCCCCTAGAAGGAAAAGCCTCCCGTGAATTCGGAGGTCGAAATCAAGTTTTTAGCCGGAGGTACCTCCAGAACGTCTTCCTCAGAATCAGTCCGGCTCCGCAGTGAACCACTCAGCTCGCCTGTCGGGTAAACCTGTCAACGGGAAATCAGAGGCGAAGTGGCGTGTTAAAATGAAGAAAAGTTGAAAAAGTGGAAATTTTGACTAAGTCTGGTGAAGTTGAGCGCCCCTCTTGGAGAAAGGCGCCCAAATCTTCATGCCTTAGAAGATTTTTGAGATTTTCAAAATTTCAAAATTGTGAGAGGAAGAAGATGGCGTCCAAACTGAGAGGAGATGAGATTTAGGGTTTTGGAATAAAAGCAGAAAAAAAAGCAAAACCTAAAATCAAAACCTAAGTCTATTTAACACCTCTTTTTCAGTGTATTTTTCATTATTTTTGCAGGTAGCATCCAGAGGAGAAAGTTGGAGCAGCAAGTTTGAAGAATTTTTATGATTCAAGAATCCATAGTTGCTGGTTTTATATCAGATTTTTCAGACCAGCAAGCATAAACCATTGTTCTTTCAAGCTTTTTGTTCCAGAAGATCAAGAGTTTTTTTCATGAAGGCCAAGGCTTTCAATTTTTCCCCGATCATACGGGTCTTTTTTGCTTCCATCTTTTTGAAGAATTTTCAAGAACTTCATCAAGTTGCAGCAAGTGCTTTTATCTTGCATGTCGGTAAAACAGTGCATTCAAAATTGACCATCGGGTCCTTTCCAATGGAGTCTTGAAGCGGCTTTTTCAAAAACCTAGGGTTTGGGCGCTTTTTTTTTCAATCAAGCGTCGGGGTTTTGCAATTTCAATCAACTGGGTCCATTTCTAATGATATTCTGAACAAAACCCAGATGCCAGCTTTTTTCGAAAAAAATTGAAGAAATTAGGGTTTGCTGTTTTTTCGGTCAAAATTCAAGATTTTCGAAAACGGACGATCTGGGTTGTCTTGCATTGATATTCTGAACAAAACCCATATCTCAGAAAAAATTCTCAAAATTCGTCCGTTGAAGCATAAAAATCAGCATTCTAAAAATAGAAATTGCACAAGACTTGTCTAAACCAAGGCGAGTTTACAGTCATTCTTCAAGTTTTCTGAAATGGAGTACACTCCTAATGTTTTCAAGTCCGAATCAGCTCTCTTTCATAATTACATCAAAACAGCTGAAACAGACTTGCATCATGTCAAGCCGGTATTCGATCTTCATCCATTGGAGAGAGCAGGCAACACTTCAATCAAGAACCTGGGTCATTCTGGACTCCTCGCAGCAGCATCTATTCCTATATCAGTTCAGAGCCTTGAGTTCGTAATCGCTTGCATTAAGCATTACAACCCGGCTACACTAGGGAGATCGGTCAGTGAGGATGGCAGGTTGATTTGCAGTTTAAAGCCTGACATGGTTGAAAAGTGTTTTTCTATTCCCCCATGGCCTGAAAGTGTAACTCTTTCGAGGGATGAATGTGAAAAGATGTGGAATATGCATAAAGACAAATCTGACAAGAAGATTACTTGAGATGGATGAAAAAGAAAAACATAAGACATTGCCCAAGAATGTCAGACGAGGGGAGTTCAAGGACGAAGTTGCCATCATCATCACTTTGCTCAACAGGGTCACTGGTTCCGAGGATGCCACCAAGTTCCAACCTTGGATGTTTTATGCCATACCTCACATTATGAAGAAGACCGAGTTTTATGATTGGCCTACTTTGATTAGTGACTGCCTACATCAACAAATAACAGAATATTTCCAGTTTCATGTATTTCACATGGTGTCATATCTAGTCTACCTGGTGGCCTATCAAGGTCAATTCAGAGGATTGAACACCGAGGGATCTTTGAGCGTCCAACACATATATAATTATTACCCTCAGCTGGAGTTCACAAAGTCGTTGCACCACTACAAAAGGGTGAACGAGGCATTCTTGATGTACACGGTGCGTGACTTAGACAATGAATTGCACGTCCGCATATCTTCAGTTGCTAGGGCAGCAATGGCAGAATGGGCGGATTGGTTTATACAGTTTCCTACCTTTACCTATCTCAGGGTTTATGGTTATTCAGGTGCCCCGCTCATGTTGCCAAGGTATCAGTCAGATGAGGTTATCTTCATGGAATTCTTGAGGCAAGCTCACGGTGTCCACACAGTCTTGAGAAATAGAAAGAAACCCTCTCTTCACTTTCCATTAGGGTTGGGTATTTATACATGCAGGACTGCTGCAGATGCCAGGACAATTGGAGAAGAATTAGATAAATTCGGTCTCAAACCCTACAGTGAGAGGCGGTCATTTGATCCTCATGGTGTCTATGCTAGCCGGTTGGAGAAGAACTACAATCACATACCCGCACTTGAAGATTTTTGGGCTAATTGTGCAGATGAGTTTGAAGTGCGAAGGCGTAGTTACAGCAGGTTGACTCTCCATCAGATGAAAGATTGCTTAAATGAAGATATAGAAGGGCTCTCTGATGATGATGAAGATGTGCTTCTACCAATGTACACTCAGAAAAGAATCGAGAATCAGCCTCTTCCGCAAGTTAATTGGGCAAACAAGGAATCTCTTTCAGTTGAAGACAGAACAAGACAAGTCGTGGAGTATAGTAAGGTTTTCTTAGTGCTTAAAAGGAAGAACTCTATTCCAGTAGCAGAGCCGCCAAGGATAATTCCCTCTTCTTCTACAGCACAGTCAAAAGGAAAGGGTAAAAGTCAGTCCCAAGATGGCGTCAAAGGCAGTAGATCGAATAAAAATGTAAAAAGAAGGTTGGATTTCTCAGGCATAGTCATACAGGAACAGCCTCACGATGGGTCCGGAGAAGTTCCTCTTGTGAGCCCAAAATAAAGCGGAGAACCACCTTTAGCACATGTTCATACCTTTGATGGGTTAGTCCTCAATTCACATTGATCTTGATATAGAAGATGATGAAGAGATTGCAGCAGTACCTCTTGAGGCAGTTAGTAAAGATACTACGGTGTCTTGGCTTGAGAACTCCTTAGGAAGGGTTAGGAGAAGACCTTCATATCAAGTGAGTGTTGATGATCTCGATAACATTTATCAGGAACCTCCTAAGAAGAAGGCAAAGAAACAAGTTCATTTTGATAGGAATCCTGATAACGAGATTGTCATAGAGACTGCAGTGCCTCCAGAAGATAAGAATAGGGATGAGGTAAACATGGATGATTTTGTCATGGTCAAGGCTAATCTCGGTAGAAATACCAGACACGCAGATTTGAGTCTCTTCAAAGTTGTATCTGAAAACCTACATGAAAGAGTGCTTAAAGACGGAGAAGACAAGGCCGCCCTCAAGGCTGAAAATCAGCAGCTTAAGCTTTTCATTTCTAACCTAGCTCGTGGTTCTTCACAAACAACCCAGTTGCTGCCCCAGGTCTTAGAGACACCAGCTGATCACCATCAGTTAAGACAGCTGGTCATATGTGGGAAAGAGACTCAGGAATGGATTGAGAGCTTCATTGTCAGAGGAAAGGAGATCTTGGCTCAGATGTTCCAGTTGAGAGAGAATGCTCATAAACTTCGTCAAAGCATCCAAGGATTTGAACAAACATGGGCTGAAGTAAAACCTAGGCATGAGATTATCATTGCTGATTTAGACACAGCCTACGGTTCAGCAGTTTCAAAAGAGCACAAAAGACAAATCCTTGCATGGAGAGAACGTCATGTTTTCAAAGTTAAAACCTATGAGAGGATATCTGAAGAATTCATCACCTACAGGCAAAGGGTGGTTGAAGCTCTCCTTTTCATCAGCGAATTTGTCATGGAGATCCCCTCTCAGTACAGTCTTGAAGATGGTTCTTATGTCGGGCTTGAGGAGGTGCAAAATCAGTTCCAGAACGTTGTTCATAGTTGCAGCCCAGTTGGCGGAAGGATAGGTCATGTTTCAATGATGTCAGCAAAGTTCAATAAAGCGGCCAATGAGATTGAAGATTTCCAGAGATCTATTGCAGATGCCGAAGATATTCTTGGCGGTGTTTGTTTGTGGTAACATAGATGCACGGCAGGACACAATCTCGAGACTTCCTAGCCGGATGTGATCGAGAGCTTCGCGGCTTTCTTCTGAAGCTTTTCCCGCTTTTTTCTATTCTTGGAATAATCCTTATCCATTCTTTGAGGATAGAAAGAAGATAAGATGTAATAGTTGGCGTTTCCCGCTTTTTCTGCTTTTTAGGGTTTTAGTTGTTATCTTGTTTCTAGATTTAGTAATAAAGCTTGCTTGCTGAGCAAGCCCTAGATTGTGAAAGCAAGGGGATTTTAGGGTTCCCTGCTCCTTTGCTTCTCTATAAATAAGAGCCTTTGCTCATTTATTTTTCCTTAACCGTGCTAGTGAGAACAAAAGCAGGCCTATTGTGCCTTCTATTTGTTGCTCAAGTATTCATTTTATTGTGATAAACAGGTGTTGAGCCTCTCTTTAGCCAACAAAGGTGAGTGGTGCTGTTTTCTATTGTGTTAAGAATAAGTTTGCAAGCCTCCTTAGCTGCAATTTCTTATTCAAGGCATGTTAGAAGGGAGTTTTGTTTTAGAGATTTGAGTAATAAAATCATGAGCCTCTCTTGCCTTGATCTAAAATCTCAGGTTTCCGTTATCTATGTTATGCTTTCATGATCTTTATTTCAGCTAACAGTGAAGTGTGTAGGTGTTTGTTGAGAGAGAGATTGTTAAAGTATTTTTGTCAGAAAATCTGCCTTGTTAATTTCTAACTTCTCTTGCTCTGCTATTACTTGAGAGGTTAGGAACGTCTTTAGTCTAAGTTAGTCGTAGTTGAACTTCTTATCAGAAAATCTCAGCTGCGGCGTTTGTGTTTAAAAAACCTTGTGCTCTAAGCTGATCCAAAAAGATAGGCAACTTAGTTTTAGTTTACTTTCTTTCAAACACCATCAGCAAGAGGGAGCTTCCCCTCCTAATTTGAAGAGCAGTTTATCTGTGCATAGCTGTCCGTTTTCAAATCCGCATTCCAGAGGTGCGAATTTAAAAGCTTACTCCTCAAATGCTTCACTTATCTTTTAAAAAGGTAACCCATGTCATCCTAGAATAATCATCAATTAGCAACATAAAATAGCTCACCTTGCAAAATTTTTGTTCTTTTTGGCCCACAAAGGTCTGCATGGATAAGTTCCAAGGCTTTTGATGTTGAATACTCCTTCAATTTGAAACTCACACTTGTTGGTTTTCCGTGTTGGCACTGTTTGCAGATAGTATTTGAAGGTTTTGCAATCTTTGGCATATCTCTCATAGCCTACTTAGTGCTGATTTTTACTAGATTAATAAAGCTTATATGCTCCATTCTTCTGTGCCATAACCAACTCTCATCTTCTTATCCCATGTAGCATTTTTCTCCTTTGATTTCACTGAGAATATAAAGATTGTTCACAGTTCTACTTGCATCTATGACTAGCTTTACTGTACTTGTTTTTATTTTATTTCACAACCTTCAAGACGAAAAGTGAGTGTGGTCCTTGGTCACACATTTGGTTGGCACTTAAAAGATAATGCTTCAACCCTTCGACATATAAAACATTTTCAGTTTTTGTTTTTCCATTGTCAAGGCTAAGAGTACCTTTCCCAGTTATCCTTATTGTAGCATTATCTCCAAATTTTATTGTACCTTCATTTACTTCTTTCAAAGTGAGGAATTTGCTCTTGTTCTCTGTCATGTGGCTTGAGCAAACACTATCAATGTACCACTAATTTCCCTCATTTTGAGCATGAAGGGCAGTTTGCACAAGCATGGATCTCTCCTTTTCTTGCTCCTACTTTTTCCACACTTCTGAATTTTCCTCCTTTTGTTTAGCCATAGTATCCTTCTTGTTTTGTTTAGGAGGTTCCATAAATCCACTTCTACAAAATTGTGCTGTGTGTCCATAGTTGTTGCACTTATAGCATACAAAATTATAATCCACTAAAGGATTAAATGAATTATAGTTTCTATTGAAAATACATAAGGACTTTTATTCTTGTTGCAAACAAAGTTATTTCTTGCAATTGCCCTACAATCTATTGCTTTATGACAAAGTGATTACACAAAAAGCAATAATAAAAGAAAGAATCTTGGAACTTGGTCATGTTTGCCCGCCTTGGAGGAAAGGAATTTTTGAGATCTCGTATTTTCCAAAAACAAGAATCGACAAAGGGGGGAGTTGATTTAGCAGTGATTTTTGTGCAAAAACCAAACAGAGAAAATCGATGCCAGGACAAAAATCGAATTCTTCCTGTTTTAACTACTCTGATACCATGAAACAAATTGAGACGAGATGATTTCAAATAATTGATTGCATTGACAGGTAGTGAATGCTACATTAAATAGAATGCAAGAGGAAACATTCCACGATCAAAGGTGGAAGAAAAAGGAAACATCAAATGTCATGTCCCCGAAATAGGACACCAAAATATGAAAAATAACTAAGCATTAAAATATGAATGAATAAATGAAATATATCAATATAATTATAATTATCAAAGATAATATTATAATTATAATTATTAAGTATAATATTACAAATACTAAAATATAAACACTAAATAGTATAACCATTATAATATATAAATATAAATATAAATATAAGTAAATTATTATTACATATAGATCTAAATACTAATACATGAAAATCATATAAATGTTGGCCGACTCATTTATGCTGGCCTCTATGAAAATAGAATAAAAGTAAAGATAATATATATTAAGGTAAATGGAAGCGATTGAATGTGTAAAGGAAGCGATCATTGAAAACCAAGAAGGAAGCCCCAAAAAAGCAGCGATTAATATTGTTAAGTAATTAATGAAAAATCAAAAGAAAGCAGCAATTACCTAAAGGCTGCGATTAGTTTTAAAGAGGCAGAAATTAGTAATAAGGAGGAGACATGATTGTTTAAAATGTCATCATCTTTTCTAAGAGATGTCTCTTTCATAGAGGCATAAAGATATAAAAAGTAGGTGGTGTGGTAAGAAGGAGGGGAATCAATGAGTATTTTTCTGAGGATAAGGAAAAGGAAGAACAGAAATATGAAGAGTAAATCAGATTTATATTGAAGATATTTGTGTGATAAAAGTAAAGGATATGTTCTAGTAAATTGAATTGATAATATTCAGAATTTGAGAAGGAAGAGATTATTGATTGAATCAGATTTGTGAGGATTGTGAAAGGATTTATAGTTTGGACCAATTCCAGCCAATCAAGATGCATACTTAGCCAATCAGAAATAGCATATAATATAAAATTGCAGCAAGCATGGAGGAGAAAGAAATTTGAAAACAAAACAGCAAATAGAAGTACCTCTATATTCAAGAAAAAGGAATTGAAAAAGATTGGAAAGGAATAAATCCATTGGATTAAATATTGTGGGTAAAATATATATTTCAGGCAATTCTTTGTGATTGATATACACTAACGATATCTTCTAAGTGTGAAGACCAGATTGATTGGGAATAACGGACTTCAATCAAGGTTTCAATTAGGTGAAAAGTACTCGCTAACTCATTTGTCATTTGGAAATTAAGGATTTCAAGGAAATTTTGGGCATTCCCAAAAGGGGACATTACATCAAAATAGAAACTAATCTAAATGCAGCTAACTAAAGTTACAATACGTTACAAGATTTGACCATTAAATACATACTAAATATTATGTTAATAAAATTGTGCTATGTGTCCATAGTTGTTGCACTTATAGCATACAACATTATAATCCACTAAAGGATTAAATGAATTATAGTTTCTATTGAAAATACATAAGGACTTTTATTCTTGTTGCAAACAAAGTTATTTCTTGCAATTTCCCTACAATCTATTGCTTTATGACAAAGTGATTACACAAAAATCAATAATAAAAGAAAGAATCTTGGAACTTGGTCATGTTTGCCTGCCTTGGAGGAAAGGAATTTTTGAATTTGTCCTTGTTATCTTTTGGAGGAGTGCTTGTTTTCTGTGGGACTTGATTCTCTTTCTTTGTGTTGATAAGACTTTTGAGAGTATTTGTATAGCTTTCTGTCTTGTCCTCATTTTCCTTCTTTGGTGGCTCTTTGTGATCTTCTATGTTGGCCATCTGATTTTCATTATATGCAAGACCATTCTTCATAAATGATGACCTCTGTGCATTGATGATTGTTGGCGTTTAAATTCGCACCTCTGGAATGCGTATTTGAAACAGATAGCTATGCATAGATAAACTGCTCTTCAAATTAGGAGGGGAAGCTCCCTCTTGCTGATGGTGTTGAAAGAAAGTAAACTAAGAACTAAGTTGCCTATCTTTTTTATCAGCTTAGAGCACAAGGTTTATTAAACACAAACACCGCAACTGAGATTTTCCGCTTTAAGAACTTTCAACTACGACTAACTTAAACTAAAGATGTTTCTAACTTCTCAAGTAATACGCAAAGCAAGAGAAACTAGAAATGAACAAGGTTGATTTCTGACAAAATACTTAAATTAACTCTTTCTCAACAAACATCTACACACTTCAATGTAAGCTGAAATCAAGATCATAAAAGTAGAACACAAATAACGGAAATCTGAGATGTTATATCAAGGCAAAGGAGGCTCATGATTTTATTACTCAAACTTCTGGAACAAAACTTACTTCTAACATGCCTGGAACAAGAAATTGCAGCTAAAGAGGCTTGCAATCGTGTTCTTACACAATACGAACAGCAATTACAATAACTTCTTGTTGGCTAAAAGAGACTCAACAATTGGCTATCATACAACAATTGAACAACACTTGAGTAACAAATAGAAGGCACAATAGGCTCAGTGTTTTGTTATCACTAGCATGGTTAAAGAAAACTAATGAGCAAAGACTCTTATTTATAGCAAGCAGAGGAGTAGGGAACCCTAAAATCTCCTTGCTTTCACAATCTAGGGCTTGCTCAGCAAGCAAGCTTTATTTCTAAATCTAGAAAGAAGATAACATCTAACACCTAAGAAAGCAGAAAAAGCGGGAAACGCCAACTATTACATTTTATCTTCTTTCTCTTCTCAAAGAATGGATAAGAATTATTCCAAGAATAGAAAGAAAGCGGGAAGAAAGCTTCTAGAAGAAAGCTGCTTTAAAGCTTGATCACATCCACTAGAAAATTAGAAATTGTGTCCCAGTTCGGTGCATCTATGCCCTCAATAGCAAAACACCGCTTTTCTAGAATATCTTCAGCATCTGCAATAGATCTCAGGAAATCTTCGACCTAATTGGCCGCTTTCTCAAACTTTGCTGACATCATCGAAATATGACTCATCCTTCCGCCAACTGGATTGCAATTGCGAACAACACTCTGAAATTGAACTTGCACTTCATCAAGCCCGACGTAGGAACCATCTTCAAGACTGTATTGAGAAGGAATCTCTATGGCAAACTCATGATGAAAAGAAGAGCTTCGATCACCCTTTGTCTGTAGGCAATAAATTCCTCGGATATCCTCTCATAGGTTTTAACTTTGAAAACATGACGCTCTCTCCAAGCAAGGATTTGTCTCTTGTGTTCTTTTGAAATTGCTGAACCATAGGCTGTATCTAAATCAGCAATAATAATCTCATGCCTTGGTCTTACTTCAGCCAGTGTTTGTTCAAACCCTTGGATACCTTGGCGTAGCTCATGAGCGTTTTCTCTCAACTGGAACATCCATGCCAAGATCTCCTTTCTGTTAATGATAAACAGCTTCGAGATTTGATATTCCAGCGTGATAAATTAAATGATAGCCTTAAGGCTATTTAATTTATATATATATGGCAACGATTTGTTAAAGAAATAAAGACTCATCCAAGGCCGACCTCCTTCATGATTGGTGCAATTATCTTGAGGACGACTTATCATTTATTGGACACATTTATTTGTAAGAAATATATATTCATTACTTGGCCGACTTGCTTTATAGAAGGAGGTGCCTCTTCAAATTGTATATATAGGAGTTCTCTTATCATTTGCTATCATCAAGTTCGATTTATTTCAGTCAAGTGCAAATTTCCTTAAGAGCAGGTTGCGAATCTTTTCAAGGGCAGAATTAGTGCAGATTACTATCTGTCATTGCATCTGTGTTAGGTGTTGAAGATTGGCCTTGTAATTGGCCTCATTGTAAAGAGAATTGTTGTTGCCAATTATATATATAAGAGTGATCTTTGTTGCTGGGTTTTTCTCCCTCAAGAGGAGGGTTTTCCCAGGGTATCTGCTGTGTTATTGTGTCTGATTTGAATTTATTTCTGTGCATATAATTTGTTCATTAAAATTTACACTTTCCTCTAACAATGAAACTCTCGATCCACTCCTGAGTTTCTTTCCCACAAATGACCAGCTGTCTCAATTGATGATGATTAGCTAGTGTCTCTAAAATCTGGGGCAGCAACTGGGTTGCCTGTGAAGAACCATGGACAAGGTTAGAAATATAAAGCCTGAGCTGCCGATTTTCAGCCTTGAGGGCTGCCTTGTCTTCTCCATCCTTGAGCACTCTTTCCTGAAGACTTTCGGACACAACTTTGAATAGACTCACATCCGCATGTCTAGTATTTCTACCAAGATTAGCCTTGACCATCACGAAGTCATCCATATTCACCTCATCCCTGTTCTTGTCTTCTGGGGGCAATGCAGTCTCCATGACTATCTCACTATCAGGATTCCTATCAAAGTGAACTTGCTTCTTTGCTTTCTTCTTAGGAGGTTCCTGATAGATGTTATTGAGATCATCAACACTCACCTGATATGAAGGCCTTCTTCTTACCCTTCCCAAGGAGTTCTCAAGCCAAGACATGGTAGTATCTTTACTAACTTCCTTAGGAGGTACAATTCTAATCTCTTCATCATCTTCAATATCAAGGTCGATGTGAATCGGTAAAGGTTCTGTCAAAGGTACAAAAACATGTGTTAAAGGTGGCTCCTTTGCTTCTTTCTGAGGTACGGGCTCGTCAGGAGGAGCTTCTGTTACAACTGTAGGTTGCTCCTGTATGACTATGCCTGAGAAGTCTAACCTTCTTACATTTTTACTTGATCTACTACCTGTGATGCCTTCTTGAGACTGACTTTTGCCCTTCCCTTTTGACTGTGCTCTGGAAGAAGAGGGAATTGTCCTTGGTGGCTATGCTATTGGAATGGAGTTTTTCTTCTTAAGGATTAGGAAAACCTTGCTATGTTCAAGGACCTGTCTTGTCTTGTCTTCGACTGAGAGGGATTTTTTATTAGCCTAGTTGACTTGGGGAAGAGGCTGATCTTCAATTCGCTTCTGAGTATACATCAAGAGAAGCCCATCCTCATCATCATCTGACAACCCTTCTATGTCTTCATTTAAGCAGTCTTTCATCTGGTGAAGAGTGAGCCTGCTGTAACTACACCTCTGCACCTCGAACTCATTTGTACAATTAGCTCAAAAATCTTCAAGGGCGGATATATGAGCATAGTTCTTTTCAAGTCGACCAGCGTAGACACCATAGGATCAAATGACTGTCTCTCGCTGTAAGGCTTGAGGCTGAGTTTATCTAACTCATCTCCCATTGTCTTAACATCTGCAACAGTCCTGCATGTATAGATTCCCAGCCCTAATGGAAAATGGAGGGAGGGTTTCTTTCTATTCCTCAAGACTGTGTGGACATCGTGTGCTTGCCTTAAGAACTCCATGAAGACGACCTCGTCTGACGGATACCTTGGTAACATGAGCGGGGCACCTGAATAGCCATAGACCTTGAGATAGGTGAAAGTAGGTAATTGTATGAACTAATCGACCCACTTGGCCATCGCTGCCCTGGCAACTGAAGAGATACGGATGTGCAATTCATTGTCCAGGTCCCGCACTGCATCAGAAAAGCCTCGTTCACTCTCTTGTAGTGATGCAGCGATTTCGTGAATTCCAACTGGGGATAGTAGTTATATATATGCTGTACACTCAATGATCCCTCAGTGTTCAACCCTCTGAATTGACCTTGATAGGCCACCGAGTAGACTAGGTAAGAAACCATATGGAACTCATGAAATTGGAAGTATTCTGTTATCTGTTGATGTAGGCTATCACTGATCAAGGTAGGCCAATCATAGAACTTGGTTTTCTTCATGATGTGGGGTATGGCGTAAAACATCCAAGGCTGAAACTTGGTAGCATCCTTTGAGCCAGTTACCTTGTTGAGCAAGGTGATAATGATAACAATCTCATCCTTAAACTCTCGTCGCCCGACGTTCTTAAGCAAAGTCTTATGCTTCTCTTTCATCCACCTCTGTGCAATCTTCTTACTGTACCTGTCTTTGTGCATTTCCCATATTCTTTCACATTCACCCTTTGAGATAGTAACACTTTCAGGCCATGGGGGAATGGAAAAACACTTATCGATCATATCAGGCTTTAGACTGCAAATCAATCTACCATCAACTGATTGAATCTCCCTAGTAGCCGGGTTGTAATGCTTGATGCAAGCGATTACAAACTCTAGACTCTAAACTGAGATAGGGATAGATGCTGCTGTGAGGAGTCCAGAGTGTCCAGGTTCCTGATTGAGGTGTTGCCTGCGCTCTCCAAAGCGTGTAAATCAAACACTAGCTTGATATGATGCAAGTTTGTCTCAACTGTTTTGATGAAATCATGATAGAGAGCTGATTCAGTCTTGAAAACATTGGGAGTGTACTCCATTTCAGAAACCTTGAAGAATGACTGTAAACTTGCCTATGTTCAGACAAGTTTTGAGCAACTTACTATTTTCAGAATGCTGATTTTCTTGCTCCAACGGACAAATTTTTTTGAAAGTTTTCCTGAGATATGGGTTTTGCTCAGAATTTCGTTGCAAGACAACCCAGATCGTCCGTTTTCGAAAATTTTGAATTTATACTGAAAAAGCAGCAAACCCTAATTTCTTGAATTTTTCACGAAAAAAAGCTACCTGGGTTTTGTTCAGAATACGATTAGAAATGGAGCCGGTTGATTAGATTTGCAAAACCTTGATGGCTGATCGAAAAAGCAGCCAACCCTAGAATTTGAAACTTTCTTGAAAAAAGCTGTGATATGGGTTTTCTTCAGAAGACTGATTTGAGAGGACCCAAATGGTTGAAAACTGAATGCACTGAGGATTTCACTGACATGCAAATAAAAAGCAGCTGCTGCAACTTGATGAAGTTCGTGAAAATTTCTTCAAAAGAATGAGGTGATAAGACCTAGATGGCTGAAAATTTGAAAACCTTGGCCTTCTCCTTGAAAAATTTGATCTTTTGGATGAAAAAGCATGAAAAAGCAAGGGTTTATGTTGATGATCTGAAAAATTTGATGAATAACTAGCAAATTGAGCTCTTGAATCTTGAAAAATTTCTTCAAACTTGCTGCTCCAACTTTCTCCTTTGAATGCTACCTGCAAAAATAATAAAAATTACATGAAAGAAAGGTGTTAAATAGACTTAGGGTTTTGAAATAGGTTTGCTTTCTTTTGCTTTTCTTTCATCCACCCTAAAAATCTCAGCTCATTGAACTTGGACGCCTTCTTCCTCTTTGCAATTTTGAAACTTTGAAAACTTTGCAAATTTCTCTAAGGCATGAGAAGTTGGGCGCCCTTCTTGACTAGGGCTGCCCACTTCAAGCAGTGTTAGTCATTTTTTTTGATATTTTCAACTTTTCACCATTTTGACCCCCTACTTCACCTTCGATTTCCGGCTTGCAGACTAATTTGATGAGCGAGCTAAATGATTCATCGTGGAGTCTGACCCGTGCTGAGAAGACTGTTCTGGAGGCGTCTCTGGCTAAAATCTTCATCTCAACCTTCGAATTCATGGGAGCCTTTCTCCTCTAGGGGCGCCCATTTTGTCTAGAGTTAGCCATTTTTATGATCTTCAATTTCTTCATTAACTCTTCTTCCACAGATGATCTTGTCGAATCTGGTGATCCGAGCATCGGATTGACTGATGATTATGCTCGTTGCGAAGCTGAGGAAATATTAAGAGGGGTCTTCTGGGAGAGACTTTATTAAACAATGAGTTTTAAACCTTCAAAAGCTTGGGCGCCCTTCTTGGCTGGGGGTGCCCAAGTTCACCAGAATTAGAATATTTTTCACTTTCTGCTACTTGCTTCTAAATTTTGATTCTTAGCTCTCATCAAACCCTCTATTCAACTTCTTGTATCTGGCGACTGCAAACTCCGATTGACGTGCTGAATATCTCGTTGGAGAACTGGATTAACTGTGAAGAGATCATGTTAGAGCCACATCTGCAGATTCATCTGTTTAGGCCCTTGAAAACTTGGGCGCCTCTTCTCTCCTGGGGCGCCAAAAACCTTCAAACTTAGCCATTTTTGATAACCATCCTCAAGTTTGAAACCTTCATTCTGTATGTTCCTCTTTGATCTGAATCTGCTGGAGATTGGATAGTCGGATGATCTGACGGAGACAGGCGTGACGAAGCTGGCTGAATACTGAAGAGATTGAGCATATTCTCAAACCCTAACTGTTGAGTTAGGTGCTCCAAAAAGTTGGGCGACCTTCTTCACCAGGGGCGCCCAAAGTTCCCAGACTTAGTCAATTTTTGATAATTTTCATGTTCTTTCATTCTGACTTCTGTGTGGCTCTTCCCTGTTCGGCTTCGAATCCTGGATGACTGGATAATCTGATGACTACACCGTTGGATTCGTTGCGGAGCTGGCAGAGAACTGAGCAACTTTGATTGGAGGCGTAAACCCTAATTTCAACTTTTAGTGCCCTAAAAAGATGGGCGCCTATTCTCACCTGGGGCGCCCAAGTCAACCAGTGTTAGAAAATTTTCACAATTTTTCACTTTCTTCTCCGTTCTTCGTGCTTGCTCACCAACTCGCCTTCTGTTGAATGCTTTGAGTGTTGAATCTGACGCCTGGCAGCTGACTGACCTCCATTGATGACCTCGGAGCTCTGATATGCTTCTGAAAAAGCAGAATAGACCCACTAGGGCAAAACTGATTATTTTGAGATTCTGACTGCACAAGCCTGATATGGACATATTTTGAGCCAATCAAAATCAGTTTGGACCCTAACGGACCAACTTTCTATTTTTAGAAAGTTTTGCCAGTATCCGTTTCAAAAGAAACCCAGAAAACCCATAAAAAGTTACTATTTTTAGAAAATTTCTAAAAATAGCAGTTTTCCTAAAAAGTAGGGATGAAAAACTGAGATCTGGGTTTTGTAGGTTAAGCTGCTCTGAGCAGACTCAGATCGTCAGATTTTGAAAATTTTGCGTTTCAACCCCTCATACAAGACATGCACACCCAAATTTTGACCTTTTTGACTGATTTAACAAGACTTTTACTCATTTCTTCAAAATGTCTAAGTGTAACAAAAATTTTATTTTTGGGGTACAACAATGATATCGTTTAAGATCTCGGTACTCTTCTCAAATTTGGGACTTTTGTTTAGCTTAGTGGTTGTTTCCTCTAGTTCCTTCCTCAAGGAAACAATTTCAGACTCTAGCATCTCACAATTTTCTTCCTTTTTGTTTAATTGGATTCTCACCTCTTCTTCAATCTTTTCGACTTCTTCAAGTTGAATCTTGAGGTTGATGATCATCTTTCCGATTCCTCAAGACTTTGTGACATTTTTGTCTTAGATTGAGAGCCCTCTCGAAGCTGTAATTTTTGTTTCAAGTTTTTCTTAAGCTTCTTTATTTCACTTAGGGAACAAATGAGTTCTTCTAAATCTACTTCCCCATCTATTTCAGCATTCCCTTCTCGTTCTGACTCCTCTTTTTTTTCTTTATCTTCGCTTTCCAAGATATCACCTTTTGTTTCTATTGCCATGAATAGAATCTTTTCTCTATTGCTAGTGGAAAACCTCTCTTCGGATGAACTACTTTCCTCTTTGGAATAGAGGCTTTTCTTGTGCTCGTGAAAGCTCTTCTTTTACTCAGTTTTCCTTGTTTGTGGCCCTTTTTATGTTGACAATGTTTGCCATCTTTCTTTATATTATGCTCTTCTTCCTCATCACTACTTTCATTTTCTGTATATGGGAATTTGGCAGAAAAATATCCTACCTTTCCACAATTAAACAATTTAAAAGGCAACTTACCTTTGTACTTTGTCGAATCCTTTCTTCAGCTTCCTCACAAAATGAGCTTCTTCTTCGTTTGATTCATCATTGGAACTATTGCTTGGCTTGGGCTCTTTATTCTTCATTTTCAATGAGGCTTTAAAGGCTGCTTCATTTACATGATTTCTCCTTTTTGGTCCTCATTTCATATGTTGTGAGGATCCCATGCAATTCATCCATTTTTAGAGTATCTAGATCTTTTATTTCTTCGATGGCAGAGTCTTTGTCATCAAATCTCAAGGGAAAAGACCTTAATTTTTTTTGCACAATCATTGCCTCTTCAACCTTTTCTCCAAGACATCTGATAGTGTTTAATGATTTCATCCACACAAAGCGGATAGGCTGCAATGTTTTCTTTGTCCTTCATTTTCAAACTTTTGAATTGTCTTCTATGTGTTTGAAGATTAGCTTTCTTCACCTTGTCGTCTCCTTCATAGATGTTCTTTAGTTTGTTTGAGATCTCTTTTGCCGATTAACAATGCATTACCTTGACAAACTTCGATTTTGATAGACCACACAAAATTGCATTCATGGCTTTTGCATTATTTTGACTTGCCTTCTTTCTTGCCGGATCTGTTGGTGTCGATGATCAAACTACATATCCACTCACAGTTGAAGTAGGTTCTTTTACTTTTATCTGTCATATTTATTATTTATAAGTGGCTACCAAAAATGGAATTTTTTTGTTGATCATCTATTTATCGAATGTTGGAGATTGAAAGGATATGAGAGAACCATACCACTAGAGCAAATGGACTTTTGTCATTGATTGTTTGTTGATTGGAAGATGGAGATTGGGGTGAGAGCCATATTTATTAGAATAATTGGGCATGCAGTTTTGATTGTTTGTTGATTGAATGATGGAGATTTGGCACAAGTCGATTTCTTTTAGTAAATATGTCTATGGATTTCACTTGCATCTCCATGATTCTAACAATAAACAATCATTGATGGAAGTCCATTTCCACTAGTAAATGTGGTTGTCTTGCATCCTTAAAATATGAGGTCCAAAAAAGGCTTTAAACCATCTGATTTGTTGAGATCAATGGTCCTGATTTAAGGTCCCATAACTAAATTAGCATTAAACATTTTTACATGTGAATTCATGGACATTATTTGCCCAAGTAAATTATTCTTTTGCCTTTGGCAGAATTTTTCCTTAGAAATTAACTTTCCTTTTTAGCATAATTAAAAAAATTGCTAGGAAAATAAACTATTTTTAGTACTAGGTATAAAGTTGCCAAGTTAACTTTTTTAAAGAAATAGGTCTTGATTCACATAAGGAATTAAGGTTGTCTATTAGGATTCACAAAGATTTTGTGAAAAATTTTGGGGTTCTTTTCTTAAAAATTTACATGATCTTTGAGGCAAGAATCCTCTTGCATTTTCTAAAGTAGTATTTGAAGTAGAAATTTTATCTTGTATAATGCTTGACAAGGAATATGAATTGGATAAAGCATTGCTAATTATCTCAAAAGTTACTCATATCAAAGCCAACTATTGATGCTTAAGATTGTTTCAACTATTCAACTTAGGTTTGTCGAGGGAAGGCAAAGTAAAAACAATGTTGGATCAGCCTAGGAAATCATTCACTCTCCTTATACCCAAAGAAGGTTTGAACTTTTAATTAAGCTAAACAAGCCCAAGGCATTTGATTTTAGTAATTGGAGCCTAATTTTTGGTAAATGGATTTTTGGCTTTAGTTTTGTATTTATTTAGCGGGTAGCATTTTACATTTCCAACATTTCTTGTCACTCAGTCAATGGAGTTGCAAGTTGGAGATTTCATACAATAAAAGGGTTAAGGTGAGGTGATCCTTTATGGCCATATCTTCTCATAATAATTATCAAAGGCCTCAATCAAACATTACCTTTGGAAAAAGCACCAAATCAACTCCATGGCCTTGCAATCGGACCACATAGGGTTAGGTTTTTCAATCTTCTTTATGACTCTTTGTTTTTGTCTACAATAATTGTTGGGGAAAGTAGAAGTTTGAATATGACATTCAAAGATTCTAGGTCTTTTTCTCACAAACTCCATCTAAGAAAAGGGAGTAAATATTTTTCTCGGTTTTGATGAAGATCAATTTCCCAACAAAATTTTAGGCTTCTCACTTCATAAAAAAATAAAACAATTTTCGACCCTTTGAGATGACTTAATCTAGAGGGTTTGAAACAAACTTGATGATTGGACCAACATGTACTTTGCATTAATTGGGAAATTATTGAAACAACTATGGTATACTTTGTAAATGTTCTTTATATATTGCCTCATCAATGAGAGTGAAAAATGAGTTAGACTTTAACACATCTTATGGTGGGTCCTAGAATACAAGTTCAAGTAGCTCTTTAGTTTTCAAAATAAAATCACAAAATGGCAACCAATATGACAAGTTCATTGTAGTCGTCTTATTTCCTATCATTTAGTTTTTATTAATCTAGGTGGCGTTTGGAGCCATCTGTGGAAAGGTTTTGGGGATTCAAAGGCATGATCCTTCTCCTAAATAACGACAATGTGAATCAAACTAAGATATAGCTGAAATCTAACGTTCCCTACATTACTCTCCATTACTTTGCTTGAAAACAACAATCTACAGTGCTGCCAATACAACCTTTGAAATATGCTAACCAATTTTTTCGAAGGTTACACAACATAACCAGAGATAAATAACTGGATTAGCGTTAGCATCAAACTGAAATCTGAACTTGGAATGGAAACTACTCAACGTCAAGAATGTGCACTCAAGATCCCACTGAGGGCGAGGTGCTAACATATGACGGAGTGTTAAAATTGAAATTATGAAATGATAGGCGGATAACCAGCCATGAGAAACAGTTCCACACTACCACCAAACAGTGGGGGGAAAAGATTACAATAAAAACAATTCATCCGCTGCGGCGGGCATCCACAGAGCTGTGGGGATTCACCACTATGAGTGGGTACAAGATATTACAATCAATTTAACCACACTGGCGGTAAACCATCCAGGGGACTTATGTGAGAAGATAAGAAAGAAATTGCAGCAATTAAAACTAGAACAGTACTACTGTTTACAGTTTGTACAAATGAGAAATAAGCTGCAAATTACATAGGAAATACAATAATCTTCAAACACAAGATTAATAGATGTTTTTCAATGATTGTTTAACTCTCTAACAGCTGATAATGAATCAGAAATCAGAACTTCTACAATCTGATACAAAAACTGTAAACTGGAAATATCAATCTGCAACTATGAGAATCAATGAAATGTTCATAACTCACTCAATTCTCCTCCGAATGACGTGAAATAAGTTGCAAATACTCCCTAGAAGTCTGGCGCCCAAGATGCAATCCAGAAACAGCCACCAAAGTCTCCAGATTATTTGGCACGAATTCCAATGCACCTCTAGATGGTACGGCCTTCACCAAAAATCGATTTTGCAAGTAAAAATTAAATACTTGGAATTAAATTCCAATACTTTGTGGAAAGTGGCGCCTTCAGTCAACAAATGGATGGCCAAAGTACCCAGAACAAAATAAAATTCACTCCAAAAGATATGAACAAAACTCAGCTTCAGCTGTAGCAAAAACCAGGAACTCAAAACTGTGAAAATACTCCAAAATTCATTAATCTTTGATGCTCAATCTGCTAGTCTGATGTTGAGAAGCAGCAATGTAGCCAACTAGGTGTTATATTGCAAACACGAAATTGGACAAAAGGCTAGGAGGTAGACATCCTCGAAGCAATATGTCACTTGTCATTTCGATAGTATAACTTTAGCATAATTTTCATGGATGAAATGCTGGAGCAAAAGCCTTCAATAAATAAGAGCTCACCAAAACTCTTCAATTGCCTGAGAAGCAGCTCAAAAGACACAAGAGACCTTTCCAATTCCCAAAGACCAATCAACTTCTCAAGTGGCGTCCCAAAAGCCTCCAAGAATTTCACTTTATTCAAATAATATAAAAGTGGCGTCCACTTTTGCTCAAGGAATAAAGTTCTTAATAAAATTAATAAAGCTCTTTATGAAGGCGTACCCTTCATGGCCCCACTTTTAAAAACAACTTAAGTTATCTCCTTAGGCCAAGGGGGTGTCAACAGTGAATTAAAACATAATGCCTTTACTTAAATATTTTTCACCAAATAAAGCTCTTGGAAGACCAAGCCAAAATAATAACAACTGCTCCAACTGAGAAGGACTAAGAGTGGACAACTGCAACTGCCACAACTAGCATTTACTAAAAATAGTAAATAACATGGAATGCCACAAAACTCCAAGCCAAGAAACCCTAATTTCACCTCATTCCAGTCTACGGGTTCCGGAATAGACTGATGAATCAAAGAAGAGCGTATGGCCAAAATGGGGACATTACAAACACTTCCGGACAAGAACAAACACTAAATTAGAATAAAAAAAGAATGTTCATCTATACTAGAAACAAGAAAACACACATGCTAGAATAAATGCTGAACATAATTAAAGCTGAAAGGTAAATGCTTGAAAAATAA
>VDFB02007671.1:86519-172580 GCA_007258455.2 Sequoia sempervirens | reverse complement strand
AGTAGATGTTTTCTTTAAAGCTTTCATAAATTTAGCATGTTAGGTTTTTTGATAAAATGTTTACTTTCAATTTTGATTGATTGATCTTGTTGAGATTCAAGTACCTGTGGCTCCGTTATGCTTCGATTCTTCATGGATCAAGCATAATTCGGCCCATAATCGGTATTTCACATCGACATTCTGGCACTAGGAGGGAAAACTGATCGTTTAACCATTTTTTAGCTTGAAATCCATGTTCATGATGTTTTGCAGGTTGCAGTAATGCTTAAAACACAAACAACGACACTATCTCAATAGTGTCACCACATAGCGATGCCCAAGCAATTTAATATAGCGACGCATTTTTAATTGGCTGATGCTGATTTAAATATAGAAACACATATTTAAATTTGAATTATCATGGATAAAAAATGACGATGCTCACCTTCACCAGACCGATGCTTTTAAAGTTCAAATTGCGACGCACTCGTTTACAATGATGCCCATCAAAACAGTGATGCAGTCATGCTCACTGGTCCTTCTATAGAGTGACACTGAAATTCACCAAAGCGACGCCCAACTTTCAAATTGCGACGCCATCATGTGTAACAAAGGTCAATCAGGGTAAAAAACTTCACGTTTGTTTTTTTGACATGTGACTTAATTTCTTTTGATTATCTGATCACTAATCGATGTCTAACTGTGTTTTCATTGTTAGACTAACAAGGTTTTGTAGGTTTTAAATGCATGGAGTGAAATTGAATACCTTCTCTTCTATCTAAACATTTTATAATTGTAACTAGTGTTCAACACTTTGGGGCAATTATAATCCAATTTCATGCTTTTTTACTTTCAATTTTAGGCAACACACTAGTTTTCCATTGGGTTTAAAATGAACCCTCACATCACATCTTTCAATTGGACTTAAATTTGAATAAGGAAAATTCATCTTTCAATTGGTGCTCTAAAAAGAACTCATCATTACTTTGAGGCTTAAAACAAACTTTTGCTTTAATTGTCTTGCAATTTTCTTGGCAATTTGTTTCATTTGAATGCGTATTCCCTTCTCTTGTGCTTCACGGTGATCTTGAGAATCAAAAGAATTTTAGTGACATTGGTTGTCTAAAAAATTACCTCCATCTTTCAATTTGGGTTTAAAATTGAAGAACCATGCTAGTGCGAGAAAAGGCATAGCGTGTGTTCTCTCTTTGTGCATGCAAACAAAAATGATCAAACTACAGATGTACTTACTCGCTATTGTTCACCTTTAGAGGGTCTACCTTGGTGGGAAAAAGTACTCACCCCAAGGGAACGACCCAAGTGGTAACAAGCATAAGCCAGGCTCTTTCGAACCGCTCTATAAATTTGTGGTTGCAAGGAAAGTTTGCAATCAACGGAGTGATGCATGATAGCTCTCCCCCAGTATCTTTATGATGCATAAAACCCTTGTTCTAAGGGTTGGGATACCTCTTGAGGGAGTTTATCATAGTGTCCTTTGAACCAGATTCCCTTATTACGTACCTTTGTGTAGTAGCGCAAAAATCCCTAATATTTGTTGATGTCAGGAGGCCGGACCTCCGAATTTGTCCCACATATTTGCGGTTCTTAGTAGAGATGAAAAGTTTTCCATGGGAGATTCATGAGAACTTGAATCTTGGTTGACCTGTAGAAGTGAGTGTCGTGGAGGGGAGCCAGTGTGGTCAAGCTTCTAATCATCCGCTCTGAATAAGCGCAGCTAGAGAAATCCAAGTGGGAATACAACAAATATAGCCATTTCTATCCTAGGGTTGTAATGCTTGTGAGTCAGTTTAACACTTTTCTTTATTTCAAAATGATCCAAAAACAAACATTTACTATCCAAAATTTCAAACACTTTGACTCAAATATGGACTTTTTGAGTTAGCCTTGATATTACTGCTTGTCCTAACGATTTATCCTTTGCGATTTCTAAATATCTTGACATTAATCTCAAACCCATATTTACCAAAGAAAACATAGGAAATTATGGCTTTAATCTCATGATTTTCACGAAATGGACATTGTGAAAGTTATGATGTTTTTGACATAAACATCTAGTTTGAAAACATAATCAAAAGATAAGTGTTTGTGGTAAAATCAATTCATTTATCAAAGATAAATTGACAAATGAACCCCACATGACTATTTGGAGAACGATTTGCTCCCGTTGAACAACCTAATCTTCTAGGTGCTATAATTCAGCCAAACTTTGATCTCATAAATGGTGAACAAACAAATCTCATTAGCAGTTTGAGAAGCTTCACTTTTGAAAACAAGGAAACAAACTCACAATGGAGAAACACAACAACCATTTTAGACCAAGAAGAGGAACACATTGATATTGAGGCTTGAAGGCCCCTATTACCACCACCCATGTGGCAATAAATATCTTCCTCTCTTCCATACACTTAAACTATTTCCCCATGATCTCAAGAAAAATCAAGATTCCCAACCCAAAGTCTACCGGTCCTCATTTTAGACTTAGGCATCTCACTCCAAAAGCTCTTAAGAAACACCTTCGAGTAGCTCACAAAAATAGAAACAAGTTGGTAGAAAACTTTTATAGACATGCTTCAAGGTATAGTTTAGAATTGTTTGCATTCTTTTGGAGTCAAAATCCTAGTCTTTTTCATGATACTCAACTCCTCTAGATGATTCATAAAATAGTTAAAATTTGTAGAGAAAAATCACCAGCATTCCCCTTCAAACATAGGAATTGTAGAACAAAGTATAGTCAAAAGTGGGCATCCATATTCTACTACAACTGTTACACTTTGTTGAGAAAATTTTATGCTCGATCTAGGAGAGCCCGAATAGGTTTGAAGATTCCCATCCGTCCTCTCATTTTCTAAGATTTGAACATTTTAGAGGTCTAGCATCATTCTCATTACCTTGGTCTTTTCAAAATGAAAGGTTCACTTTAGGTCAACATTGGGTCCAAAATTTCACTCACCCCTTCATCAAATTCCATCTTTCACCTCATCTATCTTTGCAAAATTTCAAATACACTAACACTTTGGGACTTAAAACATCAAACCAACTTGCTACCTTAGCTACTTTGTATGTGAAATGTATCCTTTTCCATGCACTTAGTTGAGATATTTATCATATGTGAAATAGTTTATCTTGAGGGTCACAAGTCTACCCTAAATATTTCTAAGTTCATTATCATCCTTTATTCCAACATCACAACATCAAACTTAAGTCAAAAAGTGTTGTCCCAAATTGCTTGCAAAGATCACTTCCCACATCACCCATCTTTTCATCCCACATTTTCATCATTTCTCACAAAATACTTAGAGCATCCCTTTTACCTAGGTTTGAGTCAACTAGAGAGTTCAAACATTACAAAACTCAACACAACTCTCCCATAGCTGACACCAAATTTATGGTAAAGATGAGATCACTACACAAGAGAATCATGGAAAAAGAAAAAGTTACATTTACCTCAATTGATCCAAATCCTTTAGAATTTGATCCTAGAAGTCATGTTACACCATCACAACAACCAACATCTCCTTCAGGACCATATGAAATTGAAGACGTCACGAACAACCCATTTGAGCTCACTAGGGAAGAAATTTTAGAACACCAACTTTTTGAACGTGTAGCTCCTATCTCTCCAATGTTTGTAGCATAGAGTTTCACACAAGATTTCACATTTCCATCACAAGGGCTAAGTCAAACTTACATACCTAGTATCACAACCAGCCTTGCTAAAGATTTTGGTCACACCTTACCATTCAAAACTAATACACTTGTGGGTACTCTTGAAACTAATCCTCCACCTCCCACTACCGTTTGGACACCTACCTTTGGTGCTCCTCCCATTCCCAAGGATCCAAAATAGCTACACACTCCACTTGAACTTCACTATTCCACCACCACTTTGACATTTTAGGGAAACCCTTCTTCATCCACACCCATGAGTACCACTAGTATTCCTACCATCACGTAGACCGGTATAGACAAAAAATCTCAAAACAACACACTCGGGCATGTCAATACCATATTACAGAATCAACCCTCAATTCAAATAGGGACATCCTTGTCCAACCCTCTGGTGGGTTCATCCATTCCATCTACCATTATCACATCATCTCCTATCAATCCACCACAAAGCAATCCCTTGGTTACAAATTCTATCAATCTTGGGAGTACCTTGATCATGAATCCTTTATTTACATCTTCTGCACAAGGCAATCCTCAAAATATAGGACAAGGGAATCTTTTCAATCAATGGACTCAAGGTCCTAGTGTGTCATTTCCATTGCAAAATTTAATGACATCATCTTTTTCAATGGCTCCATTTTCTATTCCAAATCAATTAGGACCTCAAACATACATTCCCCCACCTCATTCTACTATGCTGCAAGGAATATTAAACCAAAGGAATCCTCCACCTTTCACTACCAATCCGCTAACCACTCAAAACATCAATATCCCTATTTCTTCATAGATGTCTCAACAACCACCTGATCCCACATTGCAAGTACATGCCTTAGCTTTACAACAAGCACAAAAATCTTATCAACAAGCCGTACAACAACAACAAGAAGCAACTTTATCCCAACAACAAGCAGCCTTAGCACAAAAACAACATCAAGCTCAACAAGCAGCTTTATTAGCACAACAACAACAATAGGCCCAACAACAAGCCCTAGTGTCAAAACAACAACAAGCTCAACAACAAGCCTTACTAGCTCAACAGTACGCCCAACAACAACAAGGATCCTATTTTCCTCATACAAAAAATTATCAATCCAAACACGACAAGAACATATTCATCTCACACACCTTCATACACCCCATATAACTCATCTCTCATCCAACCATATGTTCCTCCACCCAATCCACAAGATGATCTCGCATCACAATTAAAAGCACTTTCACAAGAAATGTAGGACCTTTGCATGGGAAAGACAAAGAAACCTCATACACAGAACTTGTCTCCTTACCCATTTGATCGAAACATAGCAATGATGCCATTCCCTCCTAGTTTTGAAATCCCCAAGTTTGACAAATATAGAGGGATAGGAAGTCCTGTTGACCATATCAAAGAATTTATTGTTATGTGCATGGAAGTGGCTTACAATGATTCATATCTAATGTGCCTTTTCCCTTGAAGTTTAACATGAGGTATTGCTATGGACTGGTTTTCTCATTTGCCTCCTGGTATCAATTTTTTTCAAGAAATCACTGAAAAATTCATCGATCACTTCTCCTTCAATCTTGACATGGACGTTAGTCTAGACTTGAGTTGTACACTCTGAAACAAAATCTAGGGGAAAATTTTGCAAATTTCTTAAAATAATGGAGACAAAGAGCTAGTAAAAGCAAGTGGCCTCTTCCTGACGAACAACAAGTGGGAATAATCATATCCAACCTTGATCCGAATCTATCATTCCACTTGAAAATGCAATGTATCACATCCTATGACGAGATTGTTCCAAGAGCCCTTAACATTGAAAGAGCCTTAATCTCACAAGGAAATACTCAAGCTTACAAAGACAACCATCCTTCAACCAATTCAAATGAAAAACCTCGTGTATGGGATAAGAACAAAAATGTAACAAACGAAGGTGTAGTGGATGCTAAGGTCATACTCAGTGCTCCTAGACCCAACAAAAATCAAATTGCTAACATCCAACCAATTGTGCAACAAATGGTACCACCTTAGAAAAATTAGATCAATAACACCAACATGGAACCAAGGTGAACCGGTAATAGGAACAACTACCCCAAACACAAGTACACATAGTTATCAGAACTTATTGAGACAATCATGAAGAAATTGGTAGAGTCAAATTTGATAACACTTCCTAACTTTGAAAACTACCAAGAACCACAAGAAAAGCCATCCTGGTACAATGAGCACGATCTCTGTGACTTTCATAAAATAAAAGGACATAAAATGACAAACTGCATGAAATTTAAGAAAATCATCCAATATCTCATAGAGAACAATACCATATCTGTTGAGGTAACAACTAGAAACCAGGATGTCAAGATATACAAGACCCCTATGCCTAATCATAACAAAGCTAACAATAATGGAAAATGTAATTAGGTTTCCACAATCCATAAGAATTTATGTCTGAATGCTTCTGGATTTGATTGTGTGTCCACTTTTTTCATCAACGTTTCGGATCACACTCAGTGAACCATCATCAGGATAGAGAGAGTTGAAAAAGATGATGGTTCACTGAGTGTGATCCGAAACGTTGATGAAAAAAGTGGACACACAATCAAATCCAGAAGCATTCAGACATAAATAATGGAAAAGCTAAGGATTACACCAATGTTCAACATACCTATTCCAATGTAGTTTCCTCCTATGATAGCGTTATCATTGTTGTCACCATCAAAGGAGCTAGTACGGAATGTGGAGTCACCACATGACATCACAAAATATCTGTTCAAGGAGCTACCCCAACTCAATCTAGGACACAACCTACTTTTCCCGCATCTAATCCTAGTAAGTACAATCTTGTAGATCAACTTAAACAGACCCCCACTCAAATATCAATTTTGGAACTCCTGAAGTTATCTCTTGCACATAGGGAAATACTGGAAAAAGCCTTGTCTAAGTCATCTGTTCCCGAGAACATTGATACAGATCAATTTCAAGCTATGGTAGGGCATATCACCAGCCATCTTCTTACCTTCTCTAAACAAGATTTACCATACCATAACTGTGCTTTACACCTTGAGGTTGTCATTCATAAAAACAAGGTCAAAAGAGTCTTGGTAGATGGAGGCGTTGGTCTAAACATTTGTACCTTGCAGTTGATCAAGCATCTAGGCTATTTAGAAGATACTATTGAGAAGACAAAGAGTACCACCATCAGAGCATATGACGACCAAGAACAGGTATCACAAGGAATCATAGCACTTCCAATCCAAGTGGGACCTCTTATTGTAGAAAATACATGCCAAGTCCTTGATCTTGATCTTCCCTATAATATACTACTTGGTCAACCTTGGATCCATTCTTTGAAAGTTGTAGCCTCAACCTATCATTAGTGTGTGAAGTTTCCTTTTGAGGGAAGAGAAATCACTATCCATGGAGATCCTAAGCCTTTCTACTACTGCAAGAGCCTTGAATCCAAGTTTTATAAGATTCCCCAAATACCCAAAAATGATAAAGGATTTACACCATCAAGCTCATTTGTTGACCCATCATCTCTAGCCTCTACCTCAGCATCCCAAGTACCAATTGTGAAAAGCATACCCGATGTCAAAGCAGTAATCCAAGATGATGGTTGTAGAAGCTACAAAATATTGAAAGACACCTTTTTCTTGGGAGAATTACCTATTTCTCCTCAAATTCATGGGAAACCAACATCTAGCACCAAAGAAAAATCAACACGAATTCTCTTGCTCAGATTCTCTTCTTCTGTTCTAGCACTTAATCTTCTCAACTCCAAAATATTATACAAACTCTTTGGTAAGCCATACATAATGTCAACAAGAACCTTATTGAAAATGCTAATATGTTTTACTGTGGCTTCCTCAAGAATTCTTTGACCAGATTCATCAAAAGCTTCATACAATTCACAGAGGGGCTTAAGATTACCATCCTTGACAATTGCATTCTCAACTTCCTCAACTGACATGGCAAGTTTGTCAATTTTTTCCTTCTTTTCCTTTTCTTCTTTGCCAAAAGATTTTCTCTTGTCTAGCTTTACAACCTGAGTTCCGGTAGCCTTCACTTCTCTCAAAACTTCTTCTGATTCTATTTCCTCATCTTCTGAAACAACTTCATATGTTCTTGAGCTTTTATTTTTCTTCCTTTTACCGAAAGGCTTGTCTTGAGCTAGCTTGGTTGCAGGGGAATTCCTAGTAGACTAGTGGGGGGAATAAAATGTTCTTGGACTAGCTTGCCCTTTCTCTTTTGCTGCTTCAGCCTCTTCTCTCTTCCTTCTTACTTCTTTCAATTTTTCTACTGGTATGCCGATATTTTCTGCAAGAACTTCTACCTCTTTCCTTAATCTCCTAGTTATCACTTACTTTTTCAATTCTCCATGAATTTGCATACTTTTCTTTTCATAGTTTCCAAACCTTTCTTCTCCTTGATCCAAAGGTGAACTCAACAAGTGTTCAACATACATTTTCAAGATGTTTTCCTCTACTTCATAACCCATAGGCATGATCCATATGGTTCTGGGATCAACAACTTCCATATGACATTGGTCAATATCTACCATGAAGTAGATAGTGTCTTTGTATTGCTCCAAAACTAAAGTGGGAATTCTTTCCTTGACATGCATCATATCCTAGAATTTTTTGAAGTACCCCCAGAGGGTAGTATTTCTCACTTGACGATCACCAATTCCAAACAATGTGTTCCTTATCTGAACAACTACAGGTTAATTATTTTTCCAATGTACTCTTCTAATACTCAAAACTTCATCCATGAAATAGAAAAACAAACACAATAGCAGGTTACCATATTTGAATGTGTTCTTCTTATCTTTCTTGATTTTGCTCATATTCTCCAACAACTGAATTCTTAGTAGCTCACACAAGCCATAATCTGTATTTTTCTTCACCATTTCATAAGCAGCATAGATGGCTCTACCGAATATAGAATTATCCCAGCTAGAATGGTATATCTTATAACTGATAACCATTGATGAAAATTTCACATCTACTTCAGCATTGTCTGCTATTTTCATTGCCCTTCTATCCCATTGAGCACCTGTTGCCTCTGAAACCTTCTCATTCTTCACGGATTTCAAGACTAGAATTCTACCGGTGGAATTCAGACCTGTGACTGCACATATCGCCTCTTTTGTGATCTTGAAGGGTATGCTTAGCCACATGAACTTTTCATGAGCACGACTCAAAATGTATTTAACCCATTCATTCTCCTCAAATATGGGGAATTTCACAAACTACGTGAACTTCTTATCTTCGAGGGTGTGGTATTCTGGTTTAACAGTGAAGTATTCTCCAAGTATATAGCTTGAATACAAATTCATTATTTGGGAGGTGCCTAATTCTTCAATGTTAGCATGAACATAAGCCCTAATATTCTCAGTATGTAGAACACCGTACAACACAGATGAAAACACACTGAGAGGCTCAGTCTTGACAGACTTATAAGGGTGCCATTTAAACTTAGGACAAGGTCTGTCCTTGAATTTGACTACTAGAGGAGTGGACATTCTTTCAAATTCACAAATTTACTAGTTTTTCAATAAATACCTTTTCGTCGGATCAAGGTTTGATCACAGATTCTTCTTCGCACTCTAAATATTTCCACAATTCAACAAAGTTCACTACAAGGCTCTTCAAACTGCTTTCCTCTAAAATGCAAAGTGACAAATGAAGGATAGGAATGGATTTTTATCATTCGCACAACTAACCCTTTTGACACAATAAATGCTTTTACCCTAGTACATCTGGTTGCTCTGTTTCATGCACTGAGATAGATAAACTTTCTGTGGATCTTCTATACTACATAATACCTTCTCAAATCGGTTGAATAACATCTGAGAAGCATTGATCCACCAACTGGACTAGTCCACATTCTAGTAACAACTTCCTACAGGGGGTTAAATGATTTTCCTGACAGCTCCCCCTAGGCCAAAGGCCTAAAACTAATTCTCAGAGGAATTACCAGAAGCAGGTTCTGGTGTAGGTACATTTTCTTCAACAGAGGGTTCCTTCTTTACCCATTTCTTTTGCATCTACCTTCTGATCACATCTGTAGTAATTCTTTCTTTTCCTTTGACATCCTGCTATATGTTTTGATTTACCAGGCCTCTTATGTTCCAACAAAATCTAGTAGTATGGCCGAATTTGTTGTAGTTGTAACACACAACATTTATTTGTTCAGACCAACTGTTCCATTGATTTTTCCTTGATATGCATTGGTTAGAAATATGCCCAATTCTATTGCATGCATAGCATTGAACATCTCTATGAAAATTATTCATCACAATTCTACATTCACTTGACTTATGACCATACTTATAGCAATTAAAGCACTAACCTAAGAATAATGGTCCTCTTTGATTCATTCTGATCCTACACTGAGAAGCCATATGTCTAAACCTATTGCAAGTAAAACAATAGCCATTAAATCTCTGAGCATTAGGTTTTCTTACCAGATTCCTTGTAGCTCCATTCATCTGATTTCCTTGCTGAAATATTCCTTGTCTGAAATTCCTTTATCCAGAGTTCCTTTGACCAAAGTTCCTTTGTCTAGATCTGGAACTTTCACCTTCCTCATAGGCAAGACCTCGCTTGTCACAATCAATCCTCTAACCTTTAATCAGTTCATGAAGCTTGGCTGAGCTTGCTTTGAATTTCTCCTTGTACTCATTTGCAACAGTAAGTTCATTTATGAGATCATCAAGCTATTTTTCAAGCACCTCCTCATTGTTCTTAGATTGTTCCAATTCATTGTCCAATTGACTGCATTGTTTAGATTTTTCTTTCAAGGATTGAGCAAGCTTTTCTTCACTCTTCTTTCTATCTTCAATCTCCTTGGTCATCCTCATCATGATAGATTCCATCTCAAGGACAACATTTTCTCTGGAGAACTTTTCATATTCTTCTGTTTTCACCTTCAAGGCATGACTTAGTTGTTCATATTCCATGCTTCTATTCTTCTGCTTAAGCTGATCACATAATTATTTTCTTTTCTCCCTTGATTCATTGATCTTGTCTTTCAATGACTAGAATAATTTTTCTGCATTCTCAAAATTTTCTTGCAATTCCTAGTTCTCAGACTTGAACTGGTCAAGATCATCCAGGGCCACAATAAGTTGTTGTTGAAGACTGCTTGTATCCATTGAAAACACTTTCCAAGATCTCCTCAAGCTATTAGACTTCTTTCAGGAACTAGCTCTGATACCAATTGTTGAAAACAAGCAACACTGAGAGGGGGGGTGAATCAATGTTCTGCAAAAAATAAATTTATTATTCTGATCTTTAATCCACTTAGAACATTCAACCAAAAGTAATATGCAGAAACAAAAAGAAAATAAGCACAACACCATAACACAAGGATTTTTACGTGGAAACCCTATTAGGGGAAAAACCACGGTGGATGGCCAATCCACAATAAGTTTTGAGTATACCCAAAAGAAAGATTACAAAATGGGAACACACTTGCATTTGGGCACACTACCTAGAGCTCACTGCTCAAAATAGGAAGGCTCACTACCTTACAAAGATTTGGATTAGATCCAAGATAATGAACTGAAAGATTAGCATTTACAAATGCTTGATTAGAGTTTCAGTTAGGTTGTACTGTTGATCTTCTGTCCTTTTGACTGATACTGAACTTCTGCTCTGCTCTGCTTTGATTCACACCACAAAATATTTATGCGCAAGTGAAACTATGCATAAAATCACTCTAACACTCTTCAGATATTCATAACACACATTGAAACACCTTCTACATATATCAAAGTGATATAATCGATCAACTATAGATATCCGTGACTAAGGATTTAATCACTACAAGTCGGCTCCAATAAAACTTAAAGATATTTACAACTGTCGGCTCAAATCATGAACAAAATTCAATGTGCATCCACAACGATCGACAACAACTTAGCTTGGACCCAAAACATAATGAGCAACCACAAAAATATTTGAATAAAAATTCCTCGAATATCCGCAATACATTATATGAACTAAGTTGGCCCCAAAATACTGATAAACAAAAAATTACCAACCAGATCTCCAATCTTACACAAAGCTTGGTACGAGGCACTGATATTTCCAGATAACATAAGAAATATACTGATAAACCTCCCGTGAGATCCACAACTTAAAATACCAACTGGAAATTTGCACGTGAGTTGATGAACTCAAAACTGCCAGATACTTTATTTATCCTGACTGTCCTTAGTCTACCTACCGGTAGAAGGAATGGTGTCATGCAGATCCAATTACCAACTAGGGTTTCCATCAATGAAAACACCAAAGCATAACTGTAGTCTCTTGCCAACAATCTCCCCCTTTGGAATTGATGGCAACACTTAGTGAAAAATGACTAAGTGTCGGATCAAAACCAACATGAATTACACTACCACTTCAAAATTTCAAAAAGAGACTTCAATCGGCTCAGAAAAACAACTCCCCCTACGATGACTATACATTTTTCACTATACACTTCTCCCCCTTTAACATCAATGGAAAAAATTGGGAAAACCGAAACAAAATTCCAAAACTGTATAGGCAAGAACTTGTAACTTACAAAAGTTTGAAAACATCTGCAAAGTCTTGCTTCAACACTCTTAAATTGTCATCGCAAACCTTTTTGAGACTCTCCAAAATTGTTATGTGACCACACATTAAATAAGATTGAGCTTCTGCAAATTCTAGATTCATTGGGTTACTAACTGCCACAACAGCTTTGACTTCCTTCAAAGCACTCACCATTATCTAAATCTTTAGATGAGTTAGTCCTCTGAGTTCATTGACTCTCCCAACAATCCTGTCAAATTCATTTTTCAAGCATCTTACTTTGTCAAGTAGAGATGTTACTTGACCTTCTTGCTATGCAACATCACTAGCTAATGGATCAAAAGTATTAGAAATGATAGCCAATTGATTTTCAAGATCCTTCACCTTTTTCTCATTACCTTCGGTAAACTTGGACAACACCAAACATGCCTTATAGGCCTTTCCAGCTTCAGATATGGAATCTTGAATGTTCTTCATGCAGGTGGCTAACGGATTCTTATCCTTTGCAATCACTTCCTTTAACCAACTAAGTCTCTTATTATTAAACTCTTTTTGAATTTTATCCTCAACATATTTCTCAAGAGACTTGAATTGAGTACTTACAACATTTATGAGCTTCTTTAGCTCACCGAAAGAGGAACTAGATGGATCCATGACATGATTAGGCATTAATTTCTGCAAAACTCCAGATGCAAGGCTTAGCAATTCACTATCCTCTATGTGAGACTTCAGAATCTTCTCACTGGCCTTATCTTGAGCAATTGATGCGACCTTCATCATCTGAATTGGGGACAAAGTAGAAAGATTGATTGAGCTTTCATCCAATTCAGGATCAAAAACTTCATGTTGCTCCACCAAAGTTCTCTTCACTGCCTTGGGAGTGTCTCTTGCCTCCACACTGATTTCCTGAACCTTTACTTCTGCAACCTTGGATTCTTCAAAGACTATTTCTGGATTTCCTTCATTCACCTAAACCTCTTCATTTTGCATCTCCTTCTCCTCAGCTATCACCACCTTAGGAACTTCAGCTTCCATAGGCGTCTCTGTAGTTTATACATTAGGAGGAATATGAAAATCCTATGCATCTGCATTCACTTCCTCATACTCCGAAACATTTTTAGCATTCACTTCTTCAACATTTATCTTATTCTTTGACAAAAACTCTTCCAAAATTTTCTTGGTTTCACTAACAACATCAGTTTCACCAATCATGAGTTTATTCACCCTTGTCTTGCTCTTGAACTCCTTTTTAGCTTTTTCAAGGAGTGCATTCATCTCCTCAATTGACATTTCAGGACACAAATCAACACGAATTCTCTTCCTTAGATTCTCTTCTTCTGTTTTAGCACTTAATCTTCTCGACTCCAAAATATTATACAAAATCTTTGGTAAGCCAGGCATAATCTCAACAAGAGCCTTATTGAAAATGTTCATATGTTTTACTATGGCTTCCTCAAGAATTCTTTGATTGGATTCATCAAAAGCTTCATACAATTCACAGAGGGGTTTAAGATTACCATCCTTGACAATTGCATTCTCAACTTCCTCAACTGACATGGCAGGTTTGTCAATTTTTGCCTTCTTTTCCTTTTCTTCTTTGCCAAAAGATTTTCTCTTGTCTAGCTTTACAACCTGAGTTCCGGTAGCCTTCACTTCTCTCAAAACTTCTTCTGATTCTATTTCCTCATCTTCTGAAATAGCTTCATATGTTCTTGAGCTTTTATTTTTCTTCCTTTTACCGAAAGGCTTGTCTTGAGCTGGCTTGGTTGCAGGGGAATTCCTGGTAGACCTAGTGCGGGAAGAAGATGTTCCCGAACTAGCTTTCCCTTTCTCTTTTGCTGCTTCAGCCTCTTCTCTCTTCCTTCTTACTTATTTCAATTTTTCTACTGGTATGCTGATATTTTCTGCAAGAACTTCTACCTCTTTCCTTAATCTCCTGGTTTTCACTGACTTTTTCAGTTCCCCATGAACTTGCATAATTTTATCTGCATAGTTTCCAAACCTTTCTTCTCCTTGATCCAAAGGTGAACTCAACAAGTGTTCAACATACATTTTCAAGATGTTCTCGTCTACTTCATAACCCATAGGGATGATCCATATGATTCTGGGATCAACAACTTCCATATGACATTGGTCAATATCTACCATGAAGTAGATAGTGTCTTTGTATTGCTCCACAACTGAAGTGGGAATTCTTTCCCTAGCATGCATCATATCTTGGAAGTTTTTGAAGTACCCCTAGAGGGTAGTATTTCTCACTTAACGATCACCAATTCCAAACAACATGTTCCTTATCTGAACAACTACAGGTTCATTATTTTTCCAATGTATTCTTCCAATACCCAAAACTTCATCCATGAAATAGAAAAAACAAACACAATAGCAAGTTACCATATTTGAATGTTTTCTTCTTATCTTTCTTGATTTTTCTTAGATTCTCCAACAACTGAATTCTTAGTAGCTCACACAAGTCATAATCTGTATTTTTCTTCACCATTTCATAAGCTACATAGATGGCTGTACCGAATACAAAATTATCCCGACTAGAATGGTATATCTTATAACCGATAACCATTGATGCAAATTTCACATGTACTTCAACATTGTATTCTATTGTCATTTCCCTTCTATCCCATTGAGCGCCTATTGCCTCTGAAACCTTCTCATTCTTCACAGATTTCAAGACTGGAAGTCTACCGGTGGAATTCAGACCCATGACTACACATATTGCCTCTTTTGTGATCTTGAAGGGTATGCTTAGCTACATGAAATCATCATGAACATGGCTCAAAATGTATTTAACCCATTCATTCTCCTCAAATATGGGGAATTTCACAAACTGCGTGAACTTCTTGTCTTCTAGGGTTTGGTATTTTGGTTTGACAGTGAAGTTTTCTCCAAGTATACGACTTGAATACAAATTCATTATTTGAGAGGTGCAATGTTAGCATGAATATAAGCGCTAATATCCTCAGTATGTAGAACACCATATGACATAGATGAAAACATCCAAAACATCCAAAACATCCAAAACATCTCAAAAAATCCCAAAAACATTCAAATATTAAGAAAACACAAAAACATTTAAAAATAGAAAATCACAAAAACAATAGAAAATGTTCAAAATACCTAAAAAGCCTCAAAACATGCAAGAAACCCTAAACAACCTCAAAAAATTGAAAATCCTAAACATCCATATAAACAGTCAAAAAGACCAAAAAAAGCATAAAAACATTTCAAAATACCAAAAACAACCTCAAAATATTCCAAAAAAATCCAAAACCATCCATCCCATCTCGCTTTCACCCGCAATAAACTTTAACCCATAATAAAATGATCGTCACCTTCACTCTTTGGCAAAACAAGTAAAAAGCAATTATAGCAAGTTGTAAAGTGCAAACCTAAAAGTCAAAATCTAAAGTCTAAATTACCGGTAAATGTGTTAGTGAAGTTTATAGCAATAGCTCATCTTAGCATCATCATCCCAACACCAAACAACCCTTTGATCAATACGTCTTAGGATGTATCCTTCCTGTGATGAACATCAACATGAGACATCACTTTAGCTAAACTTAAACTAGGCATAACACTGATTGTTTATCTTTGATCTTTTCTTATGATTTATCTTAATGACCCATTCTGAGGACCTCTCGATGATGTCTATCTAAAATAATTTAGACAAAAAGGAATGGGGCATTGATCATTATATTTCATTTGTTGTGCTTGTGGATACTCTTGTAAAATAATCTTGGCGCATACTTGCTTAGTTGTGTGTAGGAAGGTCGTTTGGAGTATGTTGTTGACTATTGAGTATGCTTTGGTCCAATATATCCTAATCTTCTAGCTTACATTCCAATGAAGTTTCCATATGTCAAGATGTGAAGAATGTAAGGAAAATTAGATGCGGAAACAACTCTCCTAATGTCAAAACCTCAGGGAAGAATGCAAAGATACCTTTTAAAGTTACAATTACAGTCCAATTAAGATGCACATGAAAGAGATAACAAAAACATAGTATTTAGAAACACACATATGTGTTAGTGTAGGTTTTTTATTTTCCTTATGTTTGGGGTATTTATTTTTTCCTACACATATTATTTAAGCTTGCTTAGGTTTATTAGATGTGGTAATGTGAGGACATGTGGCAAAATACAACAACTACATGTGTCACTCTCTCCCCACACATGGGTAGTTGAGTTACACATCCTCTTTTGGCTTGTTGTGCCACCTCTTATAACCACTATTTTGTTTTTACCTGAGTAGTTTATGGGGTAGTTGGGTTTCTCACCCTCTTTTGGATTTATGTGCCACCTCTCTCCTGTCTTCACTTGAGGAGGTTATGCCACATGTCTTGTCATTTACCAAGTAGGTGATAACCTCCCACCTTTTATGGGTAGTAGGAGTTAATGCACCTCTTGGATGTATTTGCCCTTATTTTTCTATTTATTGAGCACTCTCCTCTCACCTTCACGAACTCCATGAACATGAACTTCAGCTAGTTCAACTGATTCAGCTAGTTCGATGATCGTTCTGTGAGAGTGACGAGAGTCTTCTCAAAATTCTCTTGCAGTGTTGTCTCTATTTTCTCTCTTTCAGATTTCTTCTCCATTCTACTATTTTGATTTTCAATCACTTGTTGAGTGGAGTGCATATGATCTACTACCGACAACAGATCCTGTCTCGGTTATTGCAGAATCCAACATGGTATCAGAGCAGATTTGTTTGGTATAGCTCATTGCTTTTTCTGAATTTGCTTTGAGAGATTTGAGACTAATATATTGCTGAAGTTTTCCTCAAAACTAAGTATGCTCTTCTCCTGCATCCATAAATGACTTGGAGAATCAGAACAGTTTAAAGGAAAATCAACAACTGTTTAATCTGGTTATATATGCATGTGTTCCTGTGAGATTTGAGTGATTGCAGTTTTTTGGTAATATTGGAGGCTTTTTCAGCATTTCCAGAGTGTCAAAAAGGCTGTAGAAAGTCAAGATTGACTTTTACTTCACCAAAATCAGAGATTGGAGGACACAGTAAAAATCAGAGTAATTTTTTTTTCTAAATTTTTTTGGAGCCGTTTTCATTTTGGTTTCAAAATTCCAGCTTTCACTCATTTGCAGAAAAAAATATTTCTGGGTTTTATTTCCAGGGTCGAAAAACCATCTGGGTAGTCATTATATTTTGTAGAAAGTTGATAAATTGTGCAAAAATCAAGTCAGAAATAGGTGTGAGTCGTTTATGACGGGCAGATTTTGCACCGTTCTTCAAAGTTGCATAACTTTTGCCTCGGGTGTCAGATTTTTGCAAACGAGTACTTTGCGGAAAGCTGGAAAGGAGAACTTTCCATTCATGAAGGTATTGATAAGAAAAATTACATCTTTCTATCAGATATTACAGGTTGAATCTGCTGCATTTTTTTACCTTCCGTAAAACATATCTTTCACTTTTGTAATCTATTTTTCAAAAAAGAAATAGGTGTAAGAAAGATATTGAAGGGTAAATAACAGCTACAAGGCTTTCTTTTTCAGATTTGATTTCAAAATTAATTTGAATCATATATTGTAATTTTGGCTATAAAGAGCCTTATAAGCTTTGTAATCTGGAAAAGCCTTGTAAATGCACTAATCATAAAGTGCCAACATTGTAATATTTGGGGGGGGTGATTTTTGATACTAGTGGAAAGGGGAGGTGTCTCTTGATGTCTCTATTTTACATTCATTTAAAGTGAATTTTTTGTATCAATCTTGGGGGATTATACAAACAATTTGTAATCATGAACTGAGATAAAGTTCCACTATTGGGGTTTAATCATGGATATTAGTAATGAATTTCACAAATCTGTTGTAAGGCTAAATTCAGAGAACTACTTTTCTTGGAAGAAAGGGATAAAGAATCAATGCCTTGAGCAAGATCTACTACCCTATCTCCTTGGACTCGTTCCTGAGCCAAGCGACTATGATAAGAAGAATGCATGGTTTAACAACAATGACATGGTCTATGGACTAATATGTCTTACTATATCTGAGGATATTTTGCATCATATTGAGCATACTGAGTGCCCTTTCACTGCGTGGACCATCATCCAACAGTTGTATGGAGATATTGAATCTTCATCTAAAAGTGATGCTTCCTTGGATGACCAAGCAGCTACTGAGATTCATGATGTCTCTTCTCAAGTGGAAATATCTTTATTGGATGATCAATTCATTGATACCCCATCACCTGTTGCAGATTCAGATTCCAAAGATGCTTCTTCAAGAGCTTCTAGTGATTCTTTGCAGCAGGACATTCATTGTCTTTCAGATTCAGCTTGGGATGATCTCTTGATAGGTATTTCAAACTTGTTTATAGAGACACATATTGCAGATTTGGGAGACACTATTGATGATATTCATCTTCTCTACAATGAAGTTGAATTTTCTTCAAATGTTGTGAGGGGTCACTTTGATCCTCCTCTTCATTCTCTACATGATCATTCTTTACAATTTGACACTTTGGATCATCATTTGGAGGAGACTTCTTCAGAGGAGATATTTGAGTCTTTGGATTATTCTCTGCATCATTCTCTAGGAGATTTTGATTTGTCATCTTCAACAGTGTGGCCTAGAACGCTTGATTTGATTGTGGCAGCTTTCAACATGAACATGGGGGTACTTGAGCCGACTTCAAAGACTTCATTCATTCTGCACTTTCTTCCTACATATTCCTTTCAGGAGTCACTCCATCGCGAAGTCTATCATCCTTGTCTATTTTGGGGGTATTTTCTCTCTAATCTTTTTTCTACTATTCCTCTGGGGGGGCTTCTTCTTTTGGGGGGATATCTATGTACATGGGTACCTAACATGGCCTCATTTGCCGGGACCCATCTTTTCACCCACCTAAGCACGCTTAAGGGGGGGTGTAGTGTAGGTTTTTTATTTTCCTTATGTTTGGGGTATTTATTTTTTCCTACACATATTATTTAAGCTTGCTTAGGTTTATTAGATGTGGTAATGTGAGGACATGTGGCAAAATACAACAACTACATGTGTCACTCTCTCCCCACACATGGGTAGTTGAGTTACACATCCTCTTTTGGCTTGTTGTGCCACCTCTTATAACCACTATTTTGTTTTTACCTGAGTAGTTTATGGGGTAGTTGGGTTTCTCACCCTCTTTTGGATTTATGTGCCACCTCTCTCCTGTCTTCACTTGAGGAGGTTATGCCACATGTCTTGTCATTTACCAAGTAGGTGATAACCTCCCACCTTTTATGGGTAGTAGGAGTTAATGCACCTCTTGGATGTATTTGCCCTTATTTTTCTATTTATTGAGCACTCTCCTCTCACCTTCACAAACTCCATGAACATGAACTTCAGCTAGTTCAACTGATTCAGCTAGTTCGATGATCGTTCTGTGAGAGTGACGAGAGTCTTCTCAAAATTATCTTGCAGTGTTGTCTCTATTTTCTCTCTTTCAGATTTCTTCTCCATTCTACTATTTTGATTTTCAATCACTTGTTGAGTGGAGTGCATATGATCTACTACCGACAACAGATCCTGTCTCGGTTATTGCAGAATCCAACAATATGGACACCAGATATACGTGGGAAAACCCTTACGGGAGAAAAACCCACCACACCAAGAGAAGTCACTTTGTATTATAGTAACAAATAATTACATACAGAGTTTTGACTTATCTTTCTGATGCCAGATTACAACAGCTTTCACAATGATCAATCTTGTACAGGAACCTTCAAGTTACAATCTTTACAGAATCGAAATCACTCTGATACAATTCAAACTGTTCACACAACTGTTCTTCGAACCAATCGAACCTTCGAGCATCTGCAACTTCAAACTATATTCATGTCATTCCCTGTCTATCGAGCTTCCTCATAGAACTGCCTCAACGAACTGTCTTCCAACGGTTTCCATTTGAATTCTCTGATTGGTCCATGCGACGCCACATAGGAAGTCTTCACGCGGTCAAAAAACTTCAATCTATGTTGGCATGTCGGTGAGACACTGACCGTGTCTCCCCGATGCCACACAGAGCTTAGCATCCGATATCACCAAGAGTTTTCCATTGGCAAGAGGTTCCACCGAGCTTACAACCATTGCATCGACCTCAACATTGCTATCGGAAAGACTTACCACTCGCCAAGAGGTTACACCGAGACTTCTTAAGTTACACTGAAGCATCCAACATCCGGCAAGACATTCTGCTATTGCCAAGACATCACAGCGAATACTTCATGTTAATCCAAGTGCATCCACCAGTCGACGAGACTCATCACTTTCACCAGGACCTCATACCAAGGTCCATAAGTCACATAGACATGAGTATTCACATCGGCAAGACAATCGTCTTTCACCGAGACATCTTATTGAGTTCTTTATGTTACTCCAAAGCCTCAAGTCATATTGAACAGTCGGCAAGACTTCTTTCCATCGTTAAGACCTCATAGCGAGATATTTTGTGCTACCCCAAGTGTACACCATCGGTGAGACATTCCTTATTGATATAAGTCATACCAAAACTCCAAGACTTTCCCTAAAGACTTCATATTAAACACTGTCGGCTAGACATATTACTCAATAAGACTTCTCACCGAGCCACCAAAGGTTATCCTGATGACTCCAATGTATAAATGTTCGGCGAGACATCCATATCGCTGAGAGCTCATAGCAAACATCCAAGACTCTCCCCGATATCTGATTGAATGGCCTGTCGGCCAGAGATCTCCATGAGCAGTGAGAGGTTATAACGAATAAACTGTCACAACGATAGGCACCAAAGTAAAAGCATTCGGCGAGACTCCTGCAAGGTCACAACGACCTGTACAATTTCAACAAGGTTACTACTACTAGTCGGCCAGACATGATGGATGTCACACTGACTTTTCCCCAATAGAGGTTACAGCCTATGATGATTGAGGCACACATTTCTAACAATCTCCCACTTGATGAAGATCACACAGGCACCTCGAGAGCACAACAAAACTTACTGAAAATCATGGGCACTAAGGCCCATTGAACTGGCACACCACCTGAAATTGTCTGTGCTCATTGGCTTCGTCAATGCATCTGCAACATTCTCCAGAGTATCAACTTTTTCCAAACTAACTTTTCCATCCTCCACCATATCTCGTACAAAGTGGTACTGTACATCTATATGTTTCGTCCTGGAATGGAAAGTAGGATTCTTTGCTAGAAAAATTGCACTCTGACTATCACAAAAAATAGTTATTTGCTCTACATCAAAACCAATGTTAGAACACAAACGTTTTAACCAAACTGCTTCTTTACAAGCATGAGTAGCTGCCATGTATTCAACTTCTGTAGTGGACAAAGTGACTATAGCCTACCGCTTACTCATCCAACTCACTGCACCACCATTCAACATGAAAGTATATCCACTGGTGGACCTCCTATTGTCAATGTCCCCTACCCAATAAAAATCCACATAGCCTCGAATACTGAGAGTCCTCTGTGATTCAACCAAGTTCCCATGGTAACACAAAGCAAAATATGAAGTGCCCTTCAAATATCTGAAAACTCTTTTCACAGCATCCCAATGTGTCATTCCAGGATTAGCCATAAATCAAATAAGAACTCCCACTACTTGGGAAATGTCTGGCCTTGTAAAACCATTGCATACATGAGACTGCCAACCGCACTAGCATAGGGTACACTGGTCATGTCCTCCATCTCAATAGGAGATTTTGGATAGTCTTCAACAGATAGCTTCGTTCCATACAAAACTGGAACAACTAGCTGCTTGCAATCATTCATGCAAAATCTCTCTAGAACAGTCTTGATATACTTACTCTGACTGAGCCAAAGCTTTCTACTATTCCTGTCCCTAGTTATCTCCATCCCTAGAATATACCTTTCTGCACCAAGATCTTTCATTTCGAACTTAGCGGACAACTGAGACTTAAGATTAGAAATCATTAGCTTACTATTGCCTATGAACAACATATCATCAACATAGAGAGAAATAATAAGGACTTGATCACTTTCAGCTTTATAATAGACACAATGATCAGATTTTGATCTCACAAATCCCAAAGACAATACAAAGTATCAAATTTCTGGTACCACATTCTAGGTGACTACTTTAACCCATACAAAGACTTTTTCAACTTGCAAACCAGCCTTCTCTTTACCTTTTTCAACAAAGTGCTCGCTAGGACATATAGATTTCTTCTTCAAGATCACCATGAAGAAATGTTGTCTTCACATCCATCCTGCTTGACCTCTAAGTCATATGCGCTGCAAGTTACAAAAGAAATCTGATAGATGTCAAACTTAGCTACAGGAGAAAAATTTCCCATAATCAATTCCCTCTACCTGGGAATAACCCTGTAACCAGTCTCGCCTTATATTTTCCACACCTGCCATCCAGAACCAATTTCTTTTTGAATACCCATTTTGTAGCTAACAACTTTTCGGGCTTTTAGGCAAGGGCACCAAACTCCAAGTATCATTCTTTTCTAATGATGCCATTTCTTCATTCATGGCTTCCAACCAAGAGTTTGAATTAGACATTCTAAATGCTCTTTCAAAATCCTAGGCTCATCAGCTAGAAATTAAAGCATAGGCACAAGTAGAATCTATCAAAGAGAACCCATACCTATCGGGTTGTTTTCACGAAGTTGACCTCTCTCACTTTGTCGAGGGCCGAGGTTCTTTTCTTCTTCTGAACTTTCGTAACTGCTTGAGCTCTCCTTATTTTCAGGTACATTTTGAATTTTGAATTCCTCTTTATCTAGTGTAGGAGGAATTCCAACTACATCCTTATTGTTTTCTGACTTTGTCTCTGACTGCAGATCCAAGGTAGAAGGTTTCAGCTCACGAAAGATTACACTTCTACTGTATACAACCTTCTCTGTATCAGGATTCCAAAGCTTGTATCCTTTTATGCCAGCACTATAGCCAATAAAGATACATTTGACAGTCTTGTTCTCCAATTTAGATCTTTTCTCATACGACACATGAGCATATGCGTCACAACCAAAAACATGAATATGTCTTAAAGAGGGCTTCTTACCAGACCATGCTTCCAAAGGTGTTTTCTCAACAAGAGCATAATTTGGAGAATGATTAATCAAGTAACATGCAGTAGCAACAACCTCAGCCCAGAACTTCTCCTCCAAGCCAACACTACTCAACATACTTCGTGCTCTCTCCATCACTGTCCTATTGAACCTTTCTGCAACTCCATTTTTTGTGGAGTATAAGGTGTAGTCTTATGTCTTTTAATCCCATGGTCTTTACAATACCTTTCAAATCATTAGAACAAAATTCACTGCCATTATTAGTCCTTAAGCATTTCATTTTTCTTCGGTCTGATTTTCTACAAGGTTCTTAAATTCCTTAAATTGATGAATACTTCTGATTTACTTTTCAAAAAATAAACAAATGTTCTTCTCGAATAATCATCAATAAGCGATACATAGTACCTTGACTTAGACAAAGAAGGAACATTCACTGGACCAAATACATCGAATGAATATAATCTAACAAACCGGAAGATTTATGAGGACTGGAATAAAAAGAAACACGGTGCTGCTTTCCATATATACAGTGCTCACAAAATTCAAATTCAAGGTTACAATCATCAAGCCCCTCAACCAGGTTTTTGTTCTTCAAGGTTTTTAAACTTTTTTCTCCAATGTGGCCCAACCTATGATGCCTGAGCATAGTCTTTTCTACTGGAAGTTTAACTTCCATAGAGTTTACACAATTAGGAACATTTCCCTCTTTTCCTCCATGAGTAACTTTTTGTGACTTTACAGAGACATTGTTACATTGAACAAAATGTGCATCTAGCTTGTACAAGGTACCAATACGGGCACCCCTTGCTAGCACCATTGAGCCTCTAGTCATCTTGCAGCCATTTCCAGAGAATGTGACTTGCACTCCAATATCATTTAGCATACTTACAGAAAGTAAGTTTCGAGCCAGACCTGGTATATGCATTACATTATTGATTCCCCTCACTCTGCCATCGGGGAATTGGATTCTAACTCTTCCATGACCAACAATCTCTAAAGTTGAATCACTTGCCAAGTACACCTTTCCACCATTATATTCTTCATAATTTGTGAACCAGTCTCTATGAGATGTCATGTGGAAAGATGCTCCAGAATCAATCAGCCAGACATCATTTGATGCTTGTGTAGCCAAGGCTACAATGAAGGCATCTCCATCACTGTGAGAAGATTCATTGTCAGAAGAATACTTCTTCTTCTTCTTCTTCTTCTTCTCCTCTTTACAATCCTTTTGGACATGACCAAGTTGCCCACAGTTCCAACACTTCACCTTGGACTTCTTGCCAGGAGACTTTGATCCCCCTTCTGATTTCGATTTGGACTTCTTGTCCTTTTCTTGCCTTTCTCTTTTGACCTTCCTCTAACAGCAAGGGCCTCCTTCACCATCTTAGAATATTTCCTTCTCATTTCTTCTGATAACAAAGAAGCAACAACATCCTCCATTTTGAAACTAGATGTTGTACTCCCAATAGTCATCACTAGGTGATCCCATGAATCTAGCAAAGAACACAATATCAACATACAACGATCCTCTTCATCAGTCTTTACACCAACAAAAGTTAACTGTGCAATCAGCATGTTAAATGCATTCAAATGATCAGCAACAGACCCTCCTTCCTGCATTCTCAAAGAGTACAACTTCTTCCTCAGGAATAGTTTATTCACCAAGGACTTCCCCTGATAAATAGATGCCAGTCTCTTCCACAAGGAAGACGCAATCTTCTCTTCATGCACATTGAGAAGAACAAAGTCTGCCAAATAGAGCCTTATGAGCTCCTTAGACTTTCTATCTGCAAGGTCCCAATCTTCTTGCTTCATGCCTGTAGGTTTAGTTCCATACACAACAAGCCACAGATCATGATCCACTAAAAGATCCTCCATTTTTAGTTTCCACAACTCAAAATTTCTGCCATTGAACTTCTCTATTTCAATCTTTCCTTACGTGCTTGCCATCTCAATTTGTAATTAGAAATTGACAAACTTCTACAAGACTCCCACTGAACAGAAATTGACACAAAAAACCCAACGTACCCACAAGGATAACAAACTGGCCAGGCTCTGATACCACTTGTAAGGAAGATTAGATACAAAAATAACTCCTAACGTCAAAACCTCAGGGAAGAATGCAAAGATACCTTTTAAAATTACAATTACAGTCCAATTAATATGCACATGAAAGAGATAACAAAAACATAGTATTTAGACACACACATATGGACACCAGATATACGTGGGAAAATCCTTACGGGAGAAAAACCCACCACACCAAGAGAAGTCACTTTGTATTACAGTAAAAAATAATTACATACAGAGTTCTGACTTATCTTTCTAATGCCAGATTACAACAGCTTTCACAATGATCAATCTTGTACAAGAACCTTCAAGTTACAATCTTTACAGAATCGAAATCACTCTGATACAATTCGAACTGTTCACACAACTATTCTTCGAACCAACCAAACCTTTGAGCATCTACAACTTCAAACTATATTCATGTCGTTCCCTGTCTGTCGAGCTTCCTCACAGAACTGCCTCAACGAACTGTCTTCCAACGGTTTCCATTCAGCTTCTCTGATTGGTTCAAGCGACGTCACATAGGAAGTCTTCACGTGGTCAAAAAACTTCAATCTGTGTTGGCATGTCGGTGAGACACTGACCGTGTCTCCTCGATGCCACACACAGCTTAGCATCTGATATCGCCAAGAGTTTTCCATCGGCAAGAGGTTCCACTGAGCTTACAACTGTTGCATCGACCTCAACATTGCTATCGGCAAGACTTACCGCTCGCCAAGAGGTTACACCAAGACTTCTTAAGTTACACTGAAGCATCCAACAGTCGGCAAGACATTCTGCTATCGCCAAGACATCACAGTGAATACTTCATGTTAGTCCAAGTGCATCCATCAGTCGACGAGACTCATCTCTTTCGCCAGGACCTCATACCGAGGTCCATAAGTCACATAGACATGAGTATTCACATCGGCAAGACAATCATCTTTTGCTGAGACATCTTATTGAGTTCTTTATGTTACTCCAAAGCCTCAAGTCATACTGAACAGTCGGCAAGACTTCTTTCCATCGTTAAGACCTCACAGCGAGATCTTTTGTGCTACCCTGAGTGTACACCGTCGGTGAGACATTCCTTATCGATATAAGTCATACCGAAACTCCAAGAATTTCCCCGAAAACTTCATATTAAACACTGTCGGTGAGACATATTAATCGATAAGACTTCTCAGCGAGCCACCAAAGGTTATCCCGATGACTCCAATGTATAAGCGTTTGGCGAGACATCCATATTGCTGAGAGCTCATAGCGAACATCCAAGACTCTCCCTGATATCCGATTGAATGGCCTGTCGGCTAGAGATCTCCATGAGCGGTGAGAGGTTATATGGAATAAACTATCAAAACGATAGGCACCAAAGTAAAAGCGTTCGGCAAGACTCCTGCAAGGTCACAACGACCTATACAATTTCAACAAGGTTACTACTGCTAGTCGGCCAGACATGATGGATGTCACACCAACTTTTCCCCAACAGAGGTTACAGCCTGTGATGATTGAGGCACACATTTCTAACAAAGAAGAACTATCCTATTTGCTTGTCGAGTCAAAGTCCATTACACTAGATACAACGCCATCCTGTTTATGAATACGTTGATGCATCATATCTATGTGTTATATCAAACAATAAGGAACAATGGAAAATCCCAATCCCGAAGTGTGAGCAGCCATCCTGCATTTCATCCTACATTCTTTTGCATTGTCTCATCACCATCTCTAATAAAGTCTTGATGGATCAAGGACTTGTTAGATCTTTTGAAGCGATCATTAGCAATGGTTATTCATTCTTTATTCTTCTATCTTCTCTCTGCGCTAACCTAGTATCGTGACACACAAAAATATCATCAATGCATCCACCTTGCATCCACAAACCATCAACATACATGCACTTCATAATCATAGCATCCATCAACATAATCATATCATAATCATGATCATATCACATCATACATTTTGCATAATCATTTGAGCTGTGAGGAATAATATAGATTTTTTATTCTAAGCATTTTAAATCATTGCATATCATAAGCATTCACATCCATATGCATACATCATCATCATTAAAACATGCATAGAAAATATACAAAAATAAATGCATCCATAACATTTGCATATCATAATCATACATCCATATCATATCGTGAAAAGATAATGAAAAACAATATAACATTTGCATCCATCCATAACATGATCATCGCATACCACATAGGCATAAAATAAATGCATCCATACATGATCATATATAAGCATCCATACATCATCCATACATGAAATAAAGTCAACACATCATAGCATAAATCATCTATATCTGTATCATATATATCAAAAAATGTGCCATGGTACAAAATTTGGATCAGTGTATGTACATCGATACTGAGTACAAACATCTATGAGGCTATCAAAAAGAGCCCATGAATGTATACCAGTATAAAGAATAGGGGAAAAATAAAATGTTTCTATACATAAAAAAGCTAGCCTTGGTGGCTGTTACCCTCTCCAACCTGCTGCTCAGGCTGATCCTCTGCTCGGGGGCGTGCATCCCTCCACTGTGAAAAATTAGGTTGCCTTAATGTCGCCAGAACACCTCTATGATAGTGCTTCCTATAATATGCAACCTCTGTAACAACCTCTCTCTACAGCCGCACTGAAACTATATGACCATGGGTGGATGTCATAAGGATCTCAATCTGCTGACGTTGAGCCACCTCTTGATCTCTCTCGATTGTGACTGCCTGAACTCTCTGTAGTGCTACATCCCTCTCGACTATCACCGCAACCATCTGCTGTTGAGTCTGGTCTCGCTCAACAGTCACAACCAAAGTCTGCTGGCGAGCTTGGTCCTGCTCACCCATCAAAGCCTACACCTGCTACTGTATCTGTGCATCTCTGGCAACCGATGGTGGTGGTGATGGTGGCACTAGCTGCTACTGCACCACTGGAGGCTGCTAAGGAGGCTGTTGTCCCACTGGAGGAGCCCTCAGAACCTATCGATCATGGCCTCCCTGGCCTCCCTATCCTTTTCCCTTGAAACCTCTACCTCACGGCCTCCCTCTGGGAGGAGCACCTGTAGGATCTATGAGTCGTCTCGAAGGGACGAACCATGCATCATAAGTGGGAGTGGTCTGAGTAATCAGTTGACCCTAGTCGTATGCCCAAGGCTAGGAAACTAGCTGGTGGAAACTCTCAACGACCTCTGGTGCCAGAATCATCGGTCCCCATGTTGGAACCTGACTAGCCGCTTTGGAAAAAATTTCCCTATAGGCATCATCGGCCCTATCCTGGACATCGCCAAACTGTTTGGAAACTCTATCAAGAAGGTATCGCTCAATCATGGTGTGCTCTCGACCCTGCATATAACGAGTCTATCTGGAAAAGTATCTAGCTGCTATACATCATCGAACCAAGCCGACATCTGAAGCCATGGCTGCCACTGGAACATGATCATATCATCTATCACCCGTCACTAGTACAAAAGCCCAATTTGTTTTGTGTGCCTAAGTGTGATGGAACCTCAGTATCTCCATATGATGGTATCATTTGGCTCCACGTCCGCCATCTATACAATTGACTAAAGCACTAAAATGTGCTCCCATGCCCAAATTTGAAGGAGTGTCACACCTGCATCGAGGGTTCTCCCATCATAATAAATAAAATCATGCAATTCGTGATACAAGGAGGCCAACATCATAGGCCCCCATGCAAAAAGAGTCCTCTGGTAAAGCATCCTCTGCCAAGCCAAGCCCCAACCTGGACTGAAAAATTGGCCACATCTGTTTGGATCCACCAAACCTGAAATGATGGCCGCAACAATCAATCTGTGATGTGACCAATTCAATTTGGTCCATCTCCATCACCTCAAAGTAGGCATCCAATCTGGCATCAGGATCATAGATCACGCGATCACCGTGGATAGGAAATTGCAATATCTACCAAACATCCTTTAAGGTCACTGTCGCCTCTCCTGTCGGAAGGTGGAAAGACAAAGTCTCACTGTGCCATCTCTCGCATAATGCTGTCATCATAGCTAAATGTGTCCTAATCACTGGTGCGTACACAATGTACCACAATCCAATCTCTCCTAGGTGATCCTGGTGCAACTCTGACAAGTCACCCAATCTCTCCAGTACTGTGGGCCTATGCTCTCTCGACATCAATGGTGGGAAGACCTCCTGCACTCACGAAGTGCACAATGTTAGGAAATCATCAAAAAATTGAAGTTATTTGGAATTTCTGTCTTTGAAATCACAAATGTGTCGCTTTATTCAAATCTCAAATAGTGACGCCCAATGCATTTTAAAATTCAAATTGACAAATGCGTCGCCATACAAGATGGCGTCACAATTTAGAATTTGGCATGACCTAACCCTAGCTTTCAAATTGGCAAGTCCTTCGCTAGATACGACTGCGTCGCCATTTAAAATTTGAAACCCTAAATTTAAATCTAGAAAAGTGTTGCTCTAGACATATGTGTCGCTATATATCGTTTGGGCATTGCAATTGAAGTTTGGGTGTCGCTATATAGTGACACCCCCAAATTCTAAATTCTAACACCTAATAAATGTATCAAAATTTCAAATTTCAAATCAAGTTTCGAATCACATACCGGTGGTCTTGCACCTGGAAGCCACTGGAACTCATGAAATCGATCAAAAATGTGTCGGGGAAGCTCACAACGTGCCATTTTGTCGAAGGGTCAAAGCTCAAATTGCAAGAAATCCTTAAGTGTGAATGCACAAATGAATTGAAAATGACCCCTCTTGACCTATTTAAGCTAGAAAATTAGGGGTTTTTGCCCTAATTTAACCTTTTTAACGGGGTTTATTATCATTTTCATTGATTTTGTCAATATAGACCTAATTTTGCATCATTTTTTGCGTTTTTGGCATTATTCTTGCATCCTAGAACCTTTTTGAACCCCTGGGGCAGCTTTTGAACCTTTATTGAGAAATCAACCCAAAATTCAAAATTTTTGCTCGATTTCTTGAGGGGGTAGGGAGTCAGTTTTATCCTTCCATTGGGGCATCTAAAAAAACAATTTTTTTTTTGATTTGAGCAGTAGTTTTGATCCGAAAAGCGTTGTTCTTTGAATCGAAGCAGCAAGTACCTCGCTTCACAAAGGGGCAAAATGTAGACACTGAAAAATGTCCTAATCGATGTCATACACTTAAATCAGGTTTATTAACATCATTTCCTCTTTATCCACCCCCTTTTCGCTTAATTGATTCAATTAGCCTAGCTAATTAATTAATTGCATCATTTTTCATCCATTTGGCCTAATTAATTAAATTGGGTTAATTCATCTCTTTTCACACTAACACTTCATCCAATTAAATTAAATAAATTAAAATATTTAATTTAATCTCTTAAGTCATCTTTTTTAATTAAATAACCCCAAGTTATTTAATTAAGTATCATTTCTCCTCCCCTATTTATTAAATCATCTAATTTAATAAATGTCTTCTAATATCTTCTAATTATCTAATTGCATAAATTAAACCTTGTTTAATTAGCAATTAAACTAATTATTCCTCTAACCAAAGGGAATATTCCTATGGAATATTCTTTATCCTTTTTTGCACAATTAAAACTTTGTTTTAATTTATAAAATCCTCTTTTTCCTCACCCTAAAGGAATATTCTAAGGAATATTCCCTCTCCTCCAATCAACTCACTTAGCTTCAAAATCAAGTTAACCCTTCAACCTCTTGAGCAAGTTACCTTTGACCTATGTGAGCAGGTCAAAAGTGTGTTTGTTTGAGGCAATTGTGAGCCTTTGATTAAATCTTCATCTTCCATTCTCATCCGTTGATGAGAATCCATGATCCATGCCTCTCATCTTTTTCATCCTGAACTGTTGATTGAGCTTTTTGATCTCAACCATCCATTCTGCATTTGCTCTCCTATAAATAGATCACTATTTGGAGACAAATGGATCCATATTTTATTGCAAACTTATGTTGTTAAATTTACTCACTTCCATACTCTCAATTTGCATACATTTAGCTTATTTTCAGTTTGTTTTAGTTGCATAATAGCTTCAAGATTTCATTAATGGCTTCCATGCATCCATCCTAGTTTGTAAATAAATTAGGGTTTTCATCTTTTAGCTCATTTTTAGCTTAAATTATCTTAGATTAGCTTAGAAATTGCATAATTAGATCATTTATAGCATAAAATCATGTTTAGTTAGCTTGCATCATGTTCATTTTGTGCATAATTTAGGTTTTTCATACACCAAACACCATGGTTTCATCGATTCTCTTCCATAGAATTGACTGAAACAAGCTCACTATCACGAGATTGGGAAAGGGTTGTCGGTCCACATCAACGCGACACCAATTCCACAACAAGATAAAGTTTCAATAGATTAGAGTAGATGTTTTCTTTAAAGCTTTCATAAATTTAGCATGTTAGGTTTTTTGATAAAATGTTTACTTTCAATTTTGATTGATTGATCTTGTTGAGATTCGAGTACCCATGGCTCCGTTATGCTTCGATTCTTCATGGATCAAGTGTAATTCGGTGCATAACCGGTATTCACATCGACAATTAGTTATATCATAGACTACAAATAGTTTATTTAATATATTGAATGTATACATCCAATTCTTTTAAACATACCTATATGTTTCGTTTATGTGGATCTTCTCTAGGATTCCATGCATGCACAATACAATGGAAATATCTTTTAGCACTTTTATGTTGCTCTTCATTTGACCAATCAATAATGTCCATATTCGGTGCTCCATGTACATGCGGTGAGCCCCTATGTTGCCACTCATATCTGCACTAGTAATCTTTAACATTCATTCCTTTTTCCATTCTTTATTTTCTGAATATTGAATGTCTCAAGTGCATGTAATGTGCGACTATATGAGGATAATCAATGAAATTTTGTTTCCACCAATTTTGAGCCTCCCTTGGAGTAGCTGGCTGTGTTCTTGGCATTAATGCATGCAAATTAGGCCAATACATATCTGCAACACTTAAGGTGAAGAATATTGTAGGAGAACCTATTTGATGAAGCATGCTAGTCATTTCTGCATGACATTTTGTCCAATACGACCTTGTACCCCTTAATGTTGTTCCAAACCGCATAAACCTATCAACTATATGGGAGTGTGGCATGCTTTCCATATGTTAACACAACTCATTGATGATGATTGGCATGTCTCGAATATTTATTTTTACAAATACAACAGATGAATTTTGTGCACGGTGTCTCATTATCATGTTCATCATGAAATATCTAAACCTTGGATGACTACCAAAGCGATGACCCCTATACTGCAATAGGTGCTTGAAAAATTCATGTAGATGCACTAGCCTCATTCGTTGTCCTAACCAATCACATTTACCATTAGGGAACAATGTTGGGAATGCCATATCAAGTAATCCTGGAGTGGCATATTCATTTATAGGAGATGTGCATATTTATTAACCCATGCATGAATCAATTCCATTTCTCTTCAGGAATTAGGCGGTCTAGAAGCCATTGATGTTGTGTGCTCTATTATATTACCTTGATCTGTCTCCATGACTAGACCAACAAATATGATTTCATTTGTATCATAATCAAATTCCATATGCATTGTCTACAATCTATTGAAAATATTTTCATATGAATTTCTTGACAGATCATTGATAGAATTTTCATCAATTTTGACATCTGAATAAAATTTGTCATTCTCTAATTTTTATTTTAATTCCTTATACACATGATCTCTATTTCCTGTAAAGTTATAATTTGTGCCACATTGATCCCTTCTTCGAACAATAATGATTGGAAAACTTTGTATTGAATGTGGCAAAACTTTTGAAACATGTTCCACATTTTGGGGAAAACTTATCGTGTGTCCTTTGTATTTATACTAACCACCTATTGCATGTGTAACTTGTACTATTGGGCTGACACGTGCAATCAAAATTTATTCAACTTGAGTTAAATTTGTAAGCTCCTTTGGTTGTGGCCCAAGATCCATATTATTTGATGCAAAAAATATATTATTTCCTCTCTCCTTTCGACATCTATCACATACAAGACCTTTAGAGGTACAACACACTTTCATTCCTAGATAGCATTCTTGACAAACAAAACACATGTTTGGTGCTCTAAAACTATCTAATTGATGTCAAAATTGCATTTGGAATATATGGAAATCACTTTGAAGCATTCCATTTGGGTTTGCTATGTTTTGTATATTTTCATGTAAACCTAAATTCATTCCAATTTGACTTTCATGATGAGGTGTTTCTGGCACACGTTCTATTGATCCTGAATTTGTATTTGTTGGATTGTTGTTTCTTTCACTTGACTGGGTATCTATTTGTTTCCTTTCTTCTCTTTGATAATGAGAAAGTGTATTAGATGTTCATTGGCGACTATTCCTAATCATATTTCCTTCCTCTCTATTTTGAAATTCCAATTCTTCTACTGTCACTTTTTCCCTTCATGTAGCATATCTTTTCCTTTCCACTTCATTAATCCTTATTTCCTATTCCCTCTCAATATCTATCATTTGTTGTCATTTTTCTCTTTGATATTGCCTCCTTTCCTCCTCTGATTGAAAATTCAATCTCGGTTGAACCATAGCTACAAAATCTATTATATTTAATATCTAATTTAATTTTGTAGTAGCATTGTTGTAGCAAAAAAACTTGGAGTTCAAAATTTGGAACAAAATAAATATAATCTAAACTAACATAAAAAAGGAACATCTCTTATCAGGTAACGCTTTCTAATCATCTCTTATTGAAGTAAATTTGAACAAAAAAAATATATTACATCAATTATATTCCAAATGTTTGAGTGTATAATAAAAAAATCTATACAATAATACTAACTACACCACAAAAGGCAACCATTTCCATTATGCACTATTTAAAATAGTGGAACAATCTTACAAATCATGGATTATTATCTATTCATAAATTTTAATAAATCATCAGATTTACTATTAAAAAACAACGAAGAACAATATAAAGCCAAAAATCACATCAACTAACTTAGACATATCCATTGAGTTTATTTGGAATGTTTGAAAACATTGTTAACAAGATATACATTCAAGCATTTGAATGTAATGAAACTTAGAGCTTAGCAATTGAATGTAATAAAGCTTTGCTTTTAGATGAATAATCAAACTTTTTTGCTTTTATGCTAGTGTACTTAATCCTTTGTTCATCATTATAAGTCTCTCTTTTCACTTGAAGTTAAATATGTATTTGTTGAAAAGGACCTTTTGTATAATGTATCCAAACTTAACATCACCTTGTTCTTCATGCTTCAAAATGTTCAATTATTTTGCTGTAATGCCCATAATTTCTTCCACCACTTCTTAAAAGGAAGTAATCCAAGTGAAAGTAGTATGGTCTTGCACTTTGCATTGAAGTATATATTTATAATCACATTCAGGGAAATTTTTATCACATTTTCCACAATACCAATCACCATTTTCATTAGTGCTCACCTTTTTTTTGCATTTCCTACCTCTAATTTTCAAGGGGCAAGCTATATAACAAAAAATTCCTACCTTTATGAAAGATAAGGTAGCTTTTATCACTATCCAATAAGGTTTATCTGATTTACCAAGTTCCTCATCCTCAATTTGTGTGATAATTTTTAACACTTTATCTTCTATTATAGATGAGATTTCCTTTGTAATAGAATGAGAATTGAGATTCTTCCCTTCTATATCAAACATAAATCTCAATTTTTGTGACTCTAGAAGATCTGGATTTATAAGAAGTTGGGTTGTAGTAATTGTTCCCACATATTTTCCACCAAAATCACTAATTCGCTAGCCTTTATAGCAAGAATGGGGAAAGTTCCTAAATCACACATTTGTTGGAGTTGTTGGCTTTCCTTATTTTAGAAACCACCCCACATTGTTAATTCCACCATACAACTTGACATGTCTTTCAGTTGAAGGGTTCTTTTTTGAGCTTGTGTGACATTCTTTCTGAATATTGTGTTTGTTGTGTTGATTGAAAAAACAACATGATTGTTTGTTGTGTGGATGAATTGAGAGGTTTTGTTTCTACTAGATTATTTGTATTCTTCATTTAATTTTGAAATTTCTACAAGGTTGAGGTAGGATTGTTCTCATGAAATTATTTTAAAATATTTATTTTAGATTAATAATAAATATAGTCTCGTTATGAAAGAGGTTGTGTTAATTGTTTTCTTGTGCAAGAAGAAAACTATGAAAATATAAAATAGTGATCTCGGTATTTCTCATTTTGATGTATGTAGTTCAAAAATATTGAATTTTCACTAAGATTCACACCTTTTTGTGTTATATTTTATAGTTTATGATTTAAATAACTTGTATTCGTTTTATAAAAATTCAGTTTAACTCGTGTGAGAAAAACTTATATGTTCTAATTATTATTTATTTTTACAAATTGATTTTGTCTACAAATTTTAGGAAATATGCTTCAATATGTATTTTAAATCATATACAAAAATTAGTTGTACCTGGTTTGTAAATAATTAAATATTTATTATATAGTGATTGTCTGTCTATATTGATAATACTAAAATTCGGTATTATAAGTTATTTTATTTATTTATATGATATCTTGGTATCATGATTGATCATATTATGGGTTTTAATTATAATTTTATGATTACAATCTTAAGAATTATATAGTATAAAATTATAGTATCTTGAATGATAACTATTATCTATCTTCCCAAAAGTTTCTAGAATCGTATACAATACCCAAGTGTTTGTATAATTATTTGACTATATGAATGGTATTGGGTCAATTGACTATATGTATAATGATTTTTTGGACTTTTATGCTCTTGTAAATCCAAATTGGCTTGGTGTTATTTTATTCCTTTGGAGAATTAAATATATTTATGTGTGACATTTTGTCAAGGTTTATTTATGATTGATTTATGACATCTATTATGTGATGGTTTATGTGTGAAATCTATTATGTCAAGGTTGTTTACATTTATATATGAATTCTTTTGAGTCATGATTCTACTTGTGAGAGTACAGTGCTATGTGAAAGGATAGGATATATGACAATTTCATCTCATAGATTCCATTTGAAAGGATGAAGTGTGATTTTTATGAGATGTTTATCTAATGGGCTCCATTTGGAAAAAAGGAATGTGATTTTTTCCTATGGTATAGGATGGTTAAAATCTTGTTACCTTTATTTACATTGAGATAGTGGTACTTGGTACACTGCACAGTTGGGAGATGCTCTTTGGATGGGTTTTGGTAACTAAGTTTGTCTATCATGTTTGTGGATTCCTTGTATGTTTTTACTTATGTGAGCATCATTTTTATTATGTTTTTGTAATATGTGAGGTTCTTGTATTCTATGTTTGTTCTATGCACTTGCTTTATATGTATTTGATTTATGTGTAATTGCTTTATGAGTAATTATTTTATGTGTGTTTGCAAATTTAAATTATTAGTTTGGATTCTTGCATTGTACAAAGGTCGGGATGCATGTAGTCCTACCTTGAGAATATATTATTAAGAAGACATATAACATCACATGGATAGAGATTTCATAGTATGAGATGTGAGTAGTAATTCATGTGGATGTTGTATATGGTCTTGGATGTATTGTACTAAATCTAATGGTTAGCTCTCAAATCTTCACCCTTGCTAAGTTGTAGAACTTAGCAATTTGGAGTACCATGGGAACACTCCTAGTTTGTGGGTCACCTAAACTTGGAGTGGAACTCTAGATAAGGCTAGCTCCTAAATGGTGTCACCTAAACTATTGCTAAACTAATGCTTTTCTGAGGAAAGAGTAAGAAGGAAACATGAAAATGAAACTAACCCTATGGTGATACATCAAACTTGATTTCTCAGACCTATACTGATGTTTTAACACACAACTTTCTCAATAACTCAGCTTGACTTAACTCAACTAAGATATTTTAACATATCAATGCATAAATGTTTTGTAAGGAGGCTTGGTTCACTTGTAACTTTGAAGGGAAAAAGTTTCCACAACTAAAATAACTATTGAACCAGTGCACATCTTACAACCTGCAAAACATATGTTTCCTCTGCCTAAAGGTGCTAAAAAGAGACAAACATTTAAGGAATTATCAAAATTCACAAGAACATTCATCAATCAAACATTGCACACTATGGAACAACTTCTAAGAAGGTAAAAATGTTGAACCTCATTGATAGTAAAGGTGTTACCAATTCTATACATGCTTGAGTCTGAGTTACAATACTATCTTTTCCCTGTAAGAGCTCCAAAATAAGCCACCATACATGTTGAAAAGAAGAAAGAACTAACTTCCAAAACTCATGTTTGAAGTTACTTATGCTTTTTTGAAACCTGCCACACACATATTCTTCTAGAAGCTTCTTGGTTGGATCCAACAAAAAAGCCAAAAATAAAGCACCCAAAACTCCTCCAAAAGGTCTCCAAAGTGAAAAAAGGTCAATCCATGACCTTCCCACAACAAAAGCATGAGAAAATGCCTCCAAGATGCACTCATTCCCTCCAAAAACCCAATCAAAGACAACCTCACACTTTCCACATGCTGGTCAATATTTTCCAAATTCCTCACATGCTTGGCACAAGCCATCATTAAGTCTCATCACACCCCTTTGACCACCCTTGAAGACACATACATTATTTTGTGATAAATAAAACATTTAAATAAGGGATTTATAATAGCATCACTTAAATAATGTTTTTTTACATTTCAAATTGTTTCATATTGCAAAAGAAAAGGAAAAGGCCATGACTCAGCCATCTTTTGAAAAAAAAAACAAGCACAAGTCTTAAAGGGGCCACCTTGCATATATGATACTAGGAAAAACATGGCAATAGTTATGGAGAAAATAAAAGAAAATAAAAAATAGAAAATGCCTAAGCTTGGCCGACCAATGTTAAGGTAAAGAAACCCTAAAAGAGACTCGAGCCACACATTTTTCATTTCATTTCATTCATTTTGGAAATAATAAACTCCACTGTGCATTTTTGTGCCACCACGGTTGAACTGGAGGATTTGCTATTGCTGAAAATGAAGGTTTTTATGAACCGTCGAGCTGCAAGGGAAAACTAGGTAAGATATTTTCTGTAGAAACTGCACCATTCTCTTCATTATTTCTATGAATAAAACTCATTTAAAGCTCAACTTTGTACAAAAAATAGTAAAGCTGATTATTGTTTGTACTTCATTTTTGAAGAAGAACTGCTTGTCTTCGAGTTTACTATGCAAAAAGATGAATATCTCTTTACCCCTGTGCTTCTTTGTAGATTTCATTCCCTTCACTTGGAATTTTTTGCATCTCGAAACTCTTACCCATCACAACCACTGCCTCATCTATTTTTTGTTGATTTTTGAAAAAAAGGGTACCTTCATTTTTTTTGTGATGCCATGTAATAGTGACCAACAGTGTTATAATCCCCTTTGCTATGACAATATCGTGCAAGATTATAGTATGAATGAGATTTCATGAGAGGTTGATCAGTTGAAACAAAAGTTATCTCAATCAATCGTTCCACAAGAAAATGCTTGGCACTGTCCTCCATTAGAGACTGTTGTAATGTCATAGCTCCACACATCTATCTCCTCTTCAACATGTATAATCATGTGTCTAAACTGATCTATGCTCATAATCCATTTCACTGTTATAAGGGCTTTGATTGTCATTATTTTCTAATGTTGTAGCAGCATCGTTGACTGTCTTTAGCAGGGTGATCTTTGTTTTCTACATTAGAAAAATTATTTCCTTTTCATACTCATACACAGTCTTAGTGCTTACCCTTTATATCACTGTCTTCACAAGAGTTAAGGTTACTACCTTCCCATCTATTTAACAACACAAAGACTGTCTTTCTCATAACATTACTGTCATTCATGTCATGGTAACTTCACCTTGTCATCAACCCCTATCATTTTTCTCATAGCATTGGCTATCCTCATAGATATTATGGGTAATGCCATCACCAGAGACCTCTTCATAATCCATCATTACCACTACTGCTATCTTCAATATTGAAATTTTCTTGTTTACAGTCACTTTTCTAATGACCTTGGTGTATTCTTGGAACCTCATGAATCAGATATACTGCAATGGATTATTTAAATGACTTGTGACAGATTTGGAGTTCATTACTTTATGTTTGAAGGAATTTTATACCAAGATGTATCAAATGTGGGAAAAGTGGAAGCAATTCCCTTAATTCATCTTCAAGAGTCAAGAGCTTTTCATAATAAAACATCTCACCCCAAGACAATCATTCTCTAACTATGTCCTCTACGATCTTGACTTCTCATGATCATACAATTTTGCCTTTTATCATGGCTCCACAAGCTTTGTCACTGAGCTGTCATTTGTGAGTTGAACTCTTTGTGTGCTTATCTATATAATCCTTTGGCTATCATATGAATGATTTGTATTGTCAATCTTTCCTTTTGTCCTTACGACTACCCATAGTCACTAGACTATCATGCAAAAAAAACTAGCAAAAAGGCCTTTCTCATGTATTTGTCACTATCCTACATTTCTTCCCCTTCATTTGTCCTTACCATTGGTGATAGTGGCCTTGTTATTCTGGCTGGTGGTCTTGTTTCTCTACTTCATTAATCTTTCTTACTTCACTGTATCTATTCACCAATGAAATAACACTGACCTCATTTCCTTTTTTTTTTTCTTCACTATTGAGACTTGACAAGAAACCATGAGATTTTTCTGGATAGCCTTACCCATAGTCCTATAGGTTGCCTCACAATCATATAGGTTGTTCCTATAATCATGAATATTATCCTCTGTCTGTGACTAGTAACACCACGTAGAATAAAATAGAGTTCTTGACAAGGTAACCAAGGGGCATCTCAATGGCTATTTGATAACATTTAGTGATTTCACTATATTATATGACTATATTTTTTTGGTGCTCACTCTGACACAAGGGTTGAAAAAGAAAATTGACAGTAGTATTTTCATTTAACAGAGCTTCAATTTACTATCACAGACTTATAGGCTTCTCCCTCTTTGTTCTATCCTTCTGCTCACAAGACCATCCAACAATTCATAGCTACATCTGGTTTGTTCTTTATTGAGTGCCTCTGATTGATTGATATTTCCCTTACCTCCATTTGACTCACTGACCTTGCACATCCTCAGTCATGACATTGTATACCTCTTGCTTGAAATATTCTCTCACTTTCACTGTATGTTACTATCTTCAAACACATCACATCTGGGCTGCATGATTGTCTTTATATTCATTGTGTTCTTTGTCCTTTGCTTGCACAAGCATTGCTCTTTAGGACAACACATTGACATGGTTGTCTTGATCATGCATTTCACTCATCACCCATAGTTGCTCCATATAGCTCATGACAGCTCTTGATAGGACTTGATAGCTCTTGCTTATGAATTTCAAACTGCAAAACATCATGTAATCTTTACATAATAGTTTTGTACTATGCTCCTATTGGTTAGGATCAGAAATATGTGTTAATTTTTAAGTCTTGCAAAATCGGGTAAAATGGGTCCACTAAAAAGATTGAAAGACATATATAGTAGAGTAATATTTCCAAGAAGAAAAAGTTGTTGAGGAACCTGCAAAGATAACTTAACCATTGCAATGCAATCTCCAATTTGCTTAGGAATACTGCCAACCAAAGCAATCCATGAAAGATATAACACCCCATAATTTTGTATGCTATGATAAATATCAATGTATTTGAATGGTTTCTCAATAATGTTTCATTGGCATTATGACTGTTCCTTCAAAACTTGATCCTTGATTATAAGGAATACCAATATGTTGTTTCACTATAAATGATGATTGAAATGACTTCTCATCTCTCTCAATTAGTGAAAGCACTGTATTTTGTATTGCATTTCTCTTCTTCTCCATGACTTCCCCTTTGATCAAAATGATGGCAACCTACTATTCGGTTCATTGTGAAATGATGAAAAGTAATCTTTCTTGATAACTCACATAGTTTTTGTTGCATCTTTTGAATCTAATAATGAAAGTTGATCAAGTGATATGATTCCATATTGATTTAATGCATCAAGAATAAGTTTATCATCTTGATCAAGTTGCTCAATTTTGCTTACATTCCCATCCCTCTTAAAACACAAGAGGGAAACATGCCAGGCTCAACCCTCGTGGGAGCCACATTTTACTCCACATGTTGTAACTAGATGAAAAAAAATAGCAACAAATATTTCACCTATACCTGCACAATGAGCAAACCTGTGAGATAAAACAGAGCATATGATAGACGTGTTTGATAACTCTCTTTTTTTCCTAGACATCTATGGTATGCAAGCTATTTTAATGCACATGAGGATTATACTATATGTCTATGGATGTTTTCATATGTATTGATTGGTGATCCTTCATTGATCTAACAACACTCTTCTCACAAATGCAGGAAACCTTGGAGCAACAGGGAGCAAGCAATAATTGGAGGCTAGATAAGCAGAAGGGCTGAAGTTGATGCAAAGGAAACTCAACCGAGATTCGTCATTCAGGAAATGACGGGTTCCCCTTTACATATGCATTTTTCTTTCTTGTATCTGTAAATGTATAGTTTTTTCCTTATTTGCATTAAAATAGTCAGTCCCTTGGCTTGTGAGGGACACTATACACTTATGATTATCAATAAAGACTACCTTTGTAATAAATGTTGACTCTTTTCTCTATTGTATGAAATTGCATAATATAATAATGTAGTCTTTTGATAAATTTTTTATGCATATGGATGTAACATAGCAGACTTAAATGTAAACCTTTTATCATTTAAATGCAAACACAACCATAACTCTACTTGATTTAGCTGGAAGCAAAAAATTAGGTAACATTTTTTGTGACACCTGCTATATGTTTGCCTGCTAAACATCTTGACCAGTTTCCTGAGCTTATCCATTGGGCACAAAGTCACTAGGAAACTTGAAGAAAGTTGAAAAATAATCTTGTATATCATTGCAACTCATCAGGCTAGTGCATGATACCTTGAAAACCCAACCCAACCACCAAAAAACTCAAAACAAACTAACTTAACTATGCATAACAACACTTAGGGAAATGAAAACTTGCAACTAAACAAAAAACTACCCTACCACTAATGACAAGACAAAACCACTTAAACAAAACCATTTACAGGATGACTGAAGTAGTTGCCCCTTCTTCTCAATATGGAATGACTTGCATGCTTGAGGAAAACTAAGAAAAGATGAGACACAAAAAAAAATCCAACAAGTTGATGCACTATCCCTTGGAAGAGATAAACAAGTCCACTTACCTCATCAAACAGATCATATGTATTGTTGTTCAAAAGAGGATAGGTGAGTTGAACATACTGTTGTTCAACTGCAAGTACATTCTAGATGCCATCTTCAGTTATAGCTTCACGCTTGGGTGCAAGACTGGCTATTGGTGCTTCAGTGGCCTCCATGCTTGCTAGATGCTTGATAGGGCATCCTCGTGAAAGAAAAAAAAATTGAACTCTAATCCTGGTTTCTTGCTTGTAGACTGCTTCTTTGACACCTTTTTGCTGATTAGAATCAATTGTTCAATTTTTCTCATTTGTAAGAAACAATGCTACTTCCTCCTCTTGTTCATTTGTCTTTTGATTTTATAACTTAGAAGATGCTGACCTGTCATCAAGCTCTGAGCAAAACACCTCCAGATCTTCCCAAAACATGTCTTCCTCTAAGTCTTCTTCACTTTTTTGCATATGAAGAATGTTCTCAGCAACATGACAACTCTCTTGAAGGTTTATGGGAACCTCTAGATTTGCTTCCTTTAACAAGGATTGTGAATTAGTATCAAGTACAACTTGATAAGCAACCTTATGTTTCTCAAGCTCCCCAAAATCCAAAACTTGGTTATTTTCATGTTCTTCTTCATGGTTGAAGGCCTGATTATCACATTGATTTTTGCAGACCAACAACTCACCACAATGCCTAAAATCCTTTTGCTGCTCCAAAGTTGCTACTGATGAGTCCACAACTAGGTTTTCTTCATCATATTCAACAAAAGGAGGGATTTTATTGAACCAAATTGTAGCATCCTCCTTTTCACCACCCTCTTCTTGTTCTTCGTACTGTTGTCCAAACTGGTTATACTCAGCTTCTTGTTTAGTATCTTGTTGGACCAACACCATATCCTCATCTTAAAAAAAAAAAGGAAGTTCATTGAATGAAACATAAAATACTTCATGTTCAACATCATTTTCTTTATCTATACCTTGATGCTTCAACTAATTATAGTCAACACTTAGTTGCAACAATTTCGATTTAGACTCATCAAGTGAAGATTTTTCAGCTATGTTTTTCTCTCCTTTTACCATAGAAAAACTCCTTGCATTGCTTACTAAAACATATAATAGGAACCCCTGAATAAGCTTGTGGAATTTGTTGGGTTGTTTGAAAGCAAATGGCTTCTACAAGAGGCTACTCTTTAGGTATTATAGGTTGAACTAGCTCAAGTAAAGGCTCTTGTAATAAAGGAGGCCCTCTAAAACTTGGGATATCAAATTTAGCAGGCTTAAGAGGCTCACCTTGTTTAAAGCTTGGAATATTGAACTTGGAAACTTGTTCTTCAAAAAAAGGATTTGGAAAGGTAATAGGTGATTGGGCTTCTTTAAGGCAAGAGGGCTCTTGAGAAAGCTGTTCTTGAGAAGTGGTGGATTGATTTTGTTTAGGTACTACATTTTCTTGCATGAAATGGAATCCTCTAAAACTTGGAATTTCAAATTTAGAAGACTTACTAGAGGATTCTAGAGGCTTGCTTTGCTTAAAGCTTGCAAACTTGTACCTGAGAATCTCCTCTTTCATATGCCGGTTCATTGATTCAAGAGATATTGGTCTAAAACTAGGAATGCCAGGGGCTGATTGGGTTTTATACCTTTGTGCCTCTACCTCCTGTTGATGAATACAAGCTTGATAAGAGAGCTCTTCTTGTTGCATATCAAACTCTTGCTACCTCTTGGTATCATCCAACTTCCTACGAAAATCTAGCAATATATTTTCGATATTAATAACCCCATATTGTCAGAATTTTGGGGTTGGCTATTAAAATAACCATGCTGGTTTGGCATAGAAATGATTTCTTGTGGTTGATTTTGAACAAGCACTAGCTTACTTCTCTCTTCCTCATACCTTACTTGTGCCTCCATCTCCTATTGATGACAATGAACTTGATGAGCCACCTCCTGTTGCTGCATTTGATACTCATGTTCTCTATTGATTTCATTGAACTTTTCTTGGAAGTACAAAGACATATCCTCTATGCTCATGTTATCAAAATTTTGAGGCTCATTAGAAAGGAAACTTTGCTAGTTGGAAATAAGACAAACTTCTTGGGGTTATTGATGAGCATAGGCATACTGCTGCAAAGCTTGAGCAGGGGTGGGTGGGAGGCAAAAGCACTGTGCATGCTGGTTTCTCTGTAAATCAAAGGAATTAGGTGTAAAACCAACAACATGATAGGCCTGAAATGGATGATAATAAGGTGTATAGACAACACCCTCATGAAATGGGGAATGATAAGTCATGTTTTTGTCAACTGAAGACATGCTAAAGCATCTTAACAAGCTGGAAATTTAAAATATTTGCTAAAGCAAGAAAAATCAGAACTATTTCTTTTTTGCAAAAGTAAAACATATTAGCACTTGTCTACCTGAAACCAGTAGTTATTCTCCCAGAGTCACTAGGTGTGTTGAAAAATTTCCTCTAAAGGTAGAAACTACTATTGTACACACATAACAACAACAATGTGTGGAATTTTTTTGAACTAAAATAGTTCAAATAGTTCCACCGGGCGTGCCAAAACTGTTAGCTCTCAAATCTGCACCCTTGCTAAGTTGCAAAACTTAGCAATTTGGAGTAACATGGGAACACTCCTAGGTTGTGGGTCACCTAAACTTGGAGTGAACCTCCAGATAAGGTTGGCTCCTAAATGGTGTCACCTAAACTACTGCTAAACTAATACTTTTCTGAGGAAAGAGTAAGAAGGAAACATGAAAATGAAACTAACACTATGGTGATACGCCAAACTTGATTTCTCAAACCTATACTGCTGTCTTAACACACAAATTTCTCAATAACTCAGCTTGACTTAACACAACTCTGATATTTTAACATATAAATGCATAAATGTTTTGTAAGGAGGCTTGGTTCACTTTTCACTTTGAAGGGAAAAAGTTTCCACAACTAAAATAACTATTGAACCAATGCATAACTTACAACTTGCAAAACATATGTTTCCTCTACCTAAAGGTGCTAAAAAGAGACAAACATTTAAGGAATTATCAAAATTCACAAGAACATTCATCAATCAAACACTACACACTATGAAACAACTTCTAAGAAGGTAAAAATGTTTAACTTCATTGGTAGTAAAGGTGTTACCAATTCTATACATGCCTGAGACTGAGTTACAATACTATCTTTTTCCTGTAAGAGCTCCAAAATAAGCCACCATACATGTTGAAAAGAAGAAAGAACTAACTTCCAAAACTAATGTTTGAAGTTATGCTTTTTTGAAATCTACCCCACACATATCCTTCTAGAAGCTTCCTGGTCGGATCCAACATAAAAGCCAAAAATAAAGCACCCAAAACTCCTCCAAAAGGTCTCCAAAGTGAAAAAAGGTCAATCCATGACCTTACCCACAACAAAAGCATGAGAAATTGCCTACAAGATGCACTCATTCCCTCTAAAAACCCAGTCAAAGACAACCTCACACTTTCCACATGCTGGTCAATCTTCTCCAAATTCCTCACATGCTTGTCACAAGTCATCATTAAGTCTCATCACACCCCTTTGACCACCCTTGAAGACACATACATTATTTTGCAATAAATAAAACATTTAAATAAGTGATTTATAATAACATCACTTAAATAATGTTTTTTACATTTCAAATTGTTTCATATTGCAAAAGAAAAGGAAAAAGCCATGGCTCGACCATCTTTTGGAAAAAATAAGAAGCACAAGTCTTAAAGGGGCCACCTTGCATATATGATATCGGGCAAAACATGGCAATAGTTATGGAGAAAATAAAAACAAAAAATGCCTAAGAAATGCCGACCAATATTAAGGTAAAGAAACCCTAAAAGAGACTCAAGCCACACATTTTTCATTTTATTTCATTCATTTTGGCAATAATAAACTCCACTGTGCATTTTTGTGCCGCCATGGTTGAGCTGGAGGATTTGTTGTTGCTGAAAATGAAGGTTTTTCGGAACTGTCGAGCTACAAGGGAAAAATGGGTAAGCTATTTTCTGTAGAAATTGTACCATTATCTTCATTATTTTTGTGAATAAAACTCATTTCAAGCTTAAATTTGTACAAAAAATAGTGAAGTTGATTATCTTTTGTACTTCCTTCATTTCTGAAGAAAAATTGCTTGTCTTCGAGTTTACTATGCAAAAAGATGAATATCTCTTTACCCCTATGCTTCTCTGTATATTTCATGCCCTTCACTTGGAATTATTTTCATCTCAATGCCATGGATGTATGTTCTATAGAAAAAAAAGAAGAAACTCTTACCCATCACGACCGCAACCTCATCTATTTTTTGTTGATTTTAGAAAAAATGGGTATCTTCATTTTTTTTTTGTGATGCCATGTAATAGCGACCAATAGTGTCATAATCCCCTTTGCTATGACAAAATCATGCAATATTATAGTATGAATGAGATTTCATGAGAGGTCGATCAGTTGAAACAAAAGCTATCTCAATCAACTGCTCCACAAGAAAATGCTTGGCACTGTCCTCCATTAGAGAATGTTGTAATGTCATAGCTCCACACTTCTATCTCCTCTTCAGCATGTACAATCATGTGTCTGAACTGATCTATGCTCATAATCCATTTCACTGTTATAAGGCTTTGACTGTCATTATTTGCTAATGTTGTAGCAAAATCATTGACTGTCTTTAGCAAGACAATCTCTACTTTCTACATTAGAAAGATGATTTCCTTTTCATACTCATACACAGTCTTAGTGCTTACCCTTTATATCACTATCTTCACAAGAATTAAGGTTACTACCTTCCCATATATTGAACAACACAAAGACTGTCTTTCTCATAACATTACTATAATTCATGTCATGGTAACTATCACCTTGTCATCAACCCTTGCCATTTTTCTCATAGCATTGGATGTCCTCATAGATATTGTGGGTAATGCCAGCACCATAGACCTCTTCATAATCCATTATTACCACTGTTGCTATCTTCAATATGGCAATTTTCTTGTTTACAGTCACTTTTCTAACAGCCTTGGTGTATTCTTGGAACCTCATGAATCAAATATATTGCAATGGATTGTTTAAATGACTTGTGACAGATTTGGAGCTCATTAATTTATGTTTGAAGGAATTTTATACCAAGATGTATCAAATGTGGGAAAAATGGAAGAAATTACCTTAATTCATCTTCAAGATTCAAGACCTTTTCATAATAAAACAACTTCTCACCCCAAGACAATCATTCTCTAACTATGCCCTCTATGATCTTGACTTCTTATGATCATAATTTTTTTCCTTTTATCATGGCTCCACAAGCTTTGTCATCGAGTTGTCATTTGTGAGTTGAACTATTTGTGTGCCTATCTATGTAATCCTTTTGCTTTCAGATGAATGATTTGTATTATCAATCTTTCCTTTTGTCCTTGTGGCTGCCCATAGTCACTAGACTATCATGCAACAAAGACTAGCAAAAAGGCCTTTCTCATGCATTTGTCACTGTCCTACATTTTTTCCCCTTCGTTTGTCCTTACCATTGGTGATAGTGGCCTTGTTCTTCTAGCTAGTGGTCTTGTTTCTCTACTTCATTAATATTTCTTACTTCACTGTATCTATTCACCAATGAAATAACACTGACCTCATTTCCTATTTTTTTCGTCACTATTGAGGCTTGACAAGAAACCATGATATTTTTCTAGATATCCTTGCCCATAGTCCTATAGGATGCCTCACAATCATATAGGTTGTTCCTATAATCATGAATATTATCCTCTTACTGTCACTAGTAATGCCACGTAGAATGACATAGAGTTCTTGGCAAGGTAACCAAGGGGCATCTCAATGGCTATTTGATAACATTTAGTGATTTCACCAGATTATATGACTGTATTTTTTTGGTGCTCACTCTGACACAAGGGTTGCAAAAGAAAATTGATAGTAGTATTTGCATTTAATAGAGCTTCAATTTACTATCACAAACTTATAGGCTTCTCCCTCTTTGTTTTATCCGTCTTCTCACAAGACCATCCAACAAATCATAGCTACATCTAGTTTGTTCTTTATTGAGTGCCTCTGATTGATTGATACTTCCCTTACCTCCATTTGACTCACTAACCTTTCACATCCTCAGTCATGACATTGTATACCTCTTGCTTGAAAAATTCTCTCACTATCAATATATGTTACTGTCTTCAAACACATTGCATCTAGGCTGCATGACAACATTGCTCTTAAGGACAACACATTGACATGGTTGTCTTGATCATGCATTTCACTCATCACCCATAGCTGCTCCATATAGGTAATGACATCTCCTGATAGGACTTGATAGCTCCTACTTATGAATTTCAAACTGCAAAACATCATGTAATCTTTGCAGACTAGTTTTGTACTATGTTCCTATTGGTTAGGATAAAAAATATGTGTTAATTTTGAAGTCTTGCAAACTTAGTTAAAATGGTTCCACTAAGAAGATTGAAATACATATCTAGTAGATTAATATTTCCAAGAAGAAAAAGTTGCTGAGGAACATGGCCGGTAAGCAGGTTTCCCTATAAAGATAACTTAACCATTGCAATGTAATCTCCAACCTGCTAAAAAATATTGCCAACCAAAGCATTCCATGAAAGATCTAACACCTCATAATGTTGAATGCTATGATAAATATCAATGTATTTGAATGGTTTATCAATAATGTTTCATTGGTATTATGACTATTCCTTCAAAACTTGCTCCTTGATTATAAGGAATACCAATATGTTGTTTCACTATAAATGATGATTGAAATGACTTCTCATCTCTCTCAATTAGTGAAAGCACTGTATTTTGCATTGCATTTCTCTTCTTCTCCATGGCTTCCCCTTTGATCAACATGATGACATCCTACTGTTCGGTTCATTGTGAAATGATGAAGAGTAATGTTTCTTGATAATTCACATAGTTTTTGTTGCATCCCTTTGAATCTGATAATGAAATTTGATCAAGTGATATGATTCCATATTGATTTAATATATCAAGAATAGGTTTAACATCTTGATCAAGTTGCTCAATTTTGCTTACATTCCCACCCCTCTTAAAACACAAGAGGGCAACATGCTAGGATCTACCCTCGTGGGAGCCACATTTTACTCCACATGTTGTAAGTAGATGAAACAAAATAGCAACAAAGATTTCACCTATATCTGCACAATGAGCAAACCTATTAGATAAAACATAGTGTATGATAGTCTTGTTTGATAACTCTCTTATTTTCCTGGACATCTATGGTATGCAAGCTATTTTAATGCACATGAGGATCAGACTACATGTCTATGGATGTTTGCATATGTATTGATTGGTGATCCTTAATTGCTATAACAACACTCTTCTCACAAATGTGGGAAACCTTGGAGCAACAGGGGACAAGCAACAACTAGAGGTTGGATAAGCAAGAGGGCTAAAGCTGATGCAAATGTAACTCAACTGAGATTCGTCATTCAGGAAATGATGGATTCCCCTTCTTTACATATGCATTTTTCTTTCTTGTATATGTAAATGTATAGTTTTTTCCTTATTTGCATTAAAATATTCAGTCCCTCGGCTTGTGAGGGATAATATACACTTATGATTATCAATAAAGACTACCTTTGCAATAAATGTTGACTCTTTTCTCTATTGTATGCAATTGCATAATCTAATAATGCAATCTTTTGATAATTTCTTTTATGCATATGGATGTAACATACCAGACTTAAATGTAAACCTTTTATCATTTAAATGCAAACACAACCATAACTCTACTTGATTTAGCTGGAAGCAAAAAATCAGGTAACACTAATCTAACTATGTTTGGGTCCCTTAATTAAATTGGACTTAATTAAGCCTCTAATTGACTCAATTATGCATCTACAAGCCTAATTAATTGTATTATCCGAAGGGAGAACCTACAATTAATTAATGCCTATACTTAATTTAACATCTTGGAAAGTGTGTGTCCTAGGCTTAGGGCCTAGGACCCATTCGCCCAAGGGCGAATGGGTCCCCTTAAGCTTTAGAACCCAATTTTTAATAAGTTTTTGGCAGATTTTTTATGATCCCAAATTCAAATTTTAAATGTCATCTTGTAATGTTTAATTTTTGGGAAATTAGAAAATCATCTATAAATACATAGTTATTTTATGAATTCAACATTAAGAAAAAGAGGGAAACTTTCACATGAGAAAATATTATCAAGAGCATTGAAGAAAAGATTTCTCAGTTATCTACAACAACAAATCAAGATCCCATCATGATGTCAAAGTTTATGTGTGTTCATGCATGTTTTTGGAGCTAACATTGTGATATAGGTTTCAAGTTTCAAGTCAAGATTCAAGCATCAAGATCAACATACAATCAAGCTATTTCATGCAAGATCAAGACCTTTGAGAGATGTGTTAGACTTTGGTCATCGAAGGGTTTTCATTCAAGGGTTTGGTGAGTTGCAACATAGCATTGTTCATTCATCATTCCTTCCATTCATGTTTCATTTCATTTTAAGGTTTAGTTACCAAAATGAGGTTTAACCAAGGCAAACCCCTATTCACCAAAAAAAATCAATTTTCCCTCTCTTGTGTATGTGCAGGTTCATAGGTGAAGAAAGGATTGGAATTGAAGATCTCAAAAGTGCAAAATTGTAAAAGTTGTCAAAGTTGCAAAGTTGTCACAAAACATTGTCAAGGCCTTGGAAACTCAGATCTTGAATTCATTTTTGACATTTTCACAATGAAACCTGTGGGAAAAGGCATCTTAGATCCATCTCTAGAGGCTCCCGAAAATTGAGGAAAAGTTATGTATAAGGACCCATTTTCCATTTTAGGACGCTTTGTGACACTTTTGGTGACAAGATTTTAGTGTCTTGTCTTCTTCAAATCTGTCGAAAGTTTGTTGTTTTTTTAGTATTATGCTTCATCTACATGATTCATGTCTTACATTGCAAATTTGAGTTCATTTACTATTTTATTTTTATCTCCCAAAAATGTTGTTCAGGAAGATTTGACCCTGTCCTCTATCATAAGGAAATTTGCAAGATCTCCAATTGGGTTGACTCAGGGCTGAAAGTCAATCCTACCATTGGGGGATCTCATTTCCTAATGAAATAGGAGAAATATAGGTTCATTAAACCCCATTTTTCCCATTTTATTTTTAGTAAATTATTGGTGAACCCTCATTTTGAAAAGAACCCATTTTTTGGTGTTTCAATTTCTAGTTTGTATTTATTTGAGTCTAAATTTTCCTATAGCTTATCATGTGGTGGGATGAAAAATATTTGGATTTTATTTTATGATGACATCTATCCCTACCTTTTGATTCTTTTAGACTCTCCCATGCTATGTTTATCATCCTTCTTAGAGTGATTCCTTGATTAAAACTTGTCTTCACCAAATTTACCTAGAAGAAAGGTGTGCCTTGTGAGGGTACTTCTATCTTAGTTTGTCTAAGTAATGAGGGAGGACATATAGTGTGATTTATGGTAATGGAAAAATGGGTGACAATTATATCTACACTTTGATGCTCCACCAATATGTTGATGGTGTTATTCTTGGAGGCAATCAACATGCATCATCAATCTTCATTGAAACATAATGAATTATAGATATTATGGTAAAAAATAAATAGTTTAAGGTACATGTCATGATTTGATTAGTTCTAAGGGTGAATAATTATTTAAAGGTTTCAAGGAAACTCTAGGATATGAAAATATCTCTCAATTGTCAATATTAGTGAAAAGTAAATCAATATCATAGTTTGGGTAGATCTAGTTTCATTGTACATACATAATAAAGAATATTCTATTAGTCATATGGAAGTCAAGTGGGTATCTACATTGGTAATTTTATTGGAGTAGATTTGAACTATTAGAGTTACCTAGCACTTTATAAATTTAAGTGATAAAATATAGTCCATAAAGTTATGATTACTTAAATTATAAATCTCTTAAGGGTTATGAAGATGACGATGTGTTAGAATTTTATGTACTCAAGAGACATGTTTGAATCTACATAAAATTGTGAAAGGTAGTGGGTTGCATCTTTGAGTTTATGTATTTTTTAACTCAGTTGTCTTTTGGCCAACAAAATTGAATACTATAATGGGTAAAATTTTCTAAATGAATAGTTCAATTGTAGATTTTATTAAGGGGGCAAGAGAATTGATTAGTTGAATGGTAAAGAACTATGTAGTATTACAAGTTACATGCTTGTTATATATTTATGAATGGTAGAGAAAAATTCAATTGAGTGACACATTTCCATTTATAAAGGAGGTGTTCAAGGAATCAAATGAAGATCACGACATCTATATCATTTATAGAGATCAAGGTAAGAATTAAACTTAGAGTATGGGTAATCTTCCAATCATAATCAAATAGTATAAACCTATGTAATTATGTTCCTACAACTACTTAGAATACGAATGTAATGGATATTTATCAAAAAAATATAGGGCAATATAATCTTAGGTAATATTTTTTAGCATCATTGGTATGGGTGTCATGTGACCAAGATCTATTAGAATTGAATTCTCTTGCAAGAATTTGATTAAATATAACTTTTGTCTACATTTTTTTTATTGTTTAAGCCAAGTGGCTATTGAAATAGTTTAGTAAAGATGTGATATTTAGAAATAAAATATTACTCAATTCCATATTAAATCTAGGGTTGAATCAACATGTTATAAATATCACCTCTCTTGATGAATATAGGGTTGGACCTTTCACTTCTAAAATTGGCTAAAGTTACCCTATGGTCTCATGCATGTTTCTTGGTGTCGATTTTAGTTCCTCTAATTTTTAATGTCTTTTATTTATATAAAATTAGGAGAAGGTTCTTGCATCAAGAAATTATCTCCATGATAGAATATATCCATAGTAGGCTAAGAATATTAGGGGATATAAATATATCTCTAGGGTTGTATTTACTAGTTTGTTGCTATTTTTGACAAGTTGATTGTCACAAGAAGTATAAAATTTATTAAAATTCTTTGAAGACTCTTTGAATGATAGTATATGAGGTTTATTTGATTAACTATGCATTATTAAAGTATATTTGGTCACATGAAGTTTTTGATAGTTTGTGGCACACATTTGGATAAAATTGTAAAGTGTATGGGATTATGAAATATAATTCTAGCTCTTTGATTTATGTTGACTCACAATCTTGTAGATAGGCTTAGATTTATGTTTGTGTTTACATTTTCTATTATGTTTTAACTATGTCACTGATGGATTAAGGCATCAATTTTTCAATAGCTAATCCTTCCATATTAGAAATATATTATCTATTCTTTGTAGCTAGTCTAGTTAGAGTCCTATTAGTTTGAATAATCTAGTGATACTAATTTTATGTTCTTTTTAAAGGTTATATGTGAAATATTACATTATGACTGAAATCACATTTGGGGAATACAAATATTATTTGAATCTTTCGTTACATATATAACTTGATAATAAAGTGTTGTTTAGATATATTACGTCTACAATACTATTAAGCCACCATAAGATCAAAAATATTTGGGATATCCTTATACAAAGGGTGTGGCTAAGTTATTTGACCTACTTTATTTTTAATTTCTCTATAATTTTTCTATCAAGATCTATAGGAATACTCTACTTGGACTTGTAGAGTCATACATGTAGAAGAGTTATTCAGTCTCATAAATTGGCCTATAATTTCCTATAATTTGATCATGATTCATTACCTATAATTCTTACAATATAAGTGTTAGAGACCCAAATTTGTACCCCGCTGCCAAGTTGTGAAAGAACTCAGCAAATTTGGACTAACATAGAACTACTTTCAGGCTGTGGGTATCTTATTGTGAAAGTAGACCTCCAAATTATGGGTTGGCTCCCCTTTTGGTGTCACCTAAACTATTCCTTGCTGGGAAAAGGGGAGAAAGAAAAATGAAAAAAAAACTAAACCCCTATGGTGATGCACGTAATTTGATTTTTTTATACCTATACAACTGCTTTCACACACAGTTTCATCAAAGCTCAGCTTAATTTGACACAACTCAGATATTTTTACATATCAATGCATAAGTATTTTGTAAGAAGGCTTGGTTCACTTGTCACTTGGAAGGGAAAAAGTCTCCACAACTAAAAGAACTTATTGAACTAGTGCACAACTTACAACCTACATAAATATATATTTATTCTACCTAAAGGTGCTAAAACGAGACAAGAATTAAAGGAGTTACCAAAACTCACAAGAAAATTCATCAATCAGTACCACAATGCACTCAATAAAGTAGCTTCTAAGAAGGTAAAACACTAAACTTCATTAATAAAAATGGTGATACATACTGCTATACATGTCTGATCCTGAGTCACAATGATGTCTCCTGCTGAAAGAGCTCCAAGATAAGCTACAATGAATGCTGAAAGAAAGAAAATAACTCCCCAAAAATTTAGTTTGAAGATACTCAAGTAATTTTGAAACAACTTCCCACACAAGTCCTTCTAGAAACCCTAGTCGGATGCAACATAAAGGCCCCAAGTCATGCGAAAAGTGTGACAAAACTACCTCCAAAAGGTCCATCCCCTCCAAAATCAGTCAAAAAATAAAACCCACAACCTTTCTCATGTTGGTCAATCATCATTATGTCTCGAACTACTTTGACTAAATTTGAAAACAAAACACCCTTACTTTGCATTTAAAATAACATTTGTAATTAAGTGATTCATAAATTATCACTTAATTAAAAATGTTTGACATTTAAAACTAATGCAAACATAAAGGAATTTGGCTTACACCCAACAATACCCCCCTTTGACTCATTCTCAAAGCAATAACACCCTTGCTAAACATAAATACACATATTGAAAGTGATTTATAAAAGATCACTTTAACAATATTTACATTTATAATTCCATGCCAAGCAAGTGATAGTATATCATATTGATATACACAAGGGAATTAACTTTTTAAATGAAAAGTTATAAATCATAGGAAAAATATGCCTAAGTCCTGACCGAGGTATTAAGTCAAGTTGAAAAGTTTAAATAAAAGGCAAAAAATGGCTAAGTTGGAAAATGCCACACAAGGAAAAATTTCCTAAGGCATAAAACCTCACCTCTAAGCCCATGTAGCACATTAAATTGTGCTTTGCAATTTTAAAACACAAGGTAAAATACCTTGGTCGGCCTCCATAGGGTTTCAAACCCTAAACAAAACAATGGGAAAATGTAAAAGGCACATTCATTTTGCATCGAACCTTCATGAAGGGTTTTCTTTGCTGCCATGGGTTTCAAGGAGTGCACTGTTGATGGTTTCTCTAGCCGATTTTTTGATGAAATATTGTGGTTTCTACTAGAAACAAAGAGGTAATTGCTATTTTTGAATCAAATCTGGCTTTTTTCCCCCTCGTTGGATGGTCATTGGACTGTGAATGTCGCGACCATAAGCATGTTCTAATGCAATTTTATTGTTTTATTTATCTATGTGGGTCTCTTTTGATCTCAACCACCATGATTAAGGTTGTTTGAAGCTCGAATGGAGGCTTTTCATGTGAAAAAATAACCAGCTTTTCCTTGGGAAAAGAAATTCGAGCTCAGGTAAGCTTTGGCCGGCTTTATCTTGCTTTCCTCCTTTTATTTTCTACAAGTTTTATTGCTCAAACTTGCGCTCTTCAAACAATAGAAATGGTGAAAAAAACTTAGCCTCCTTTGTGTTCTCTCTTCTTTATCATTTCATTTTTGAGCTTAGCCTTCATACCTTATGGGTATCTCTATATCTTTCTTTTCTGCATGCAACTTCTCCATAAGAAACCCACAATGGGTTCAGTCCTTTATGAAACAAGAACAAAAAAAAAACAACTTGAAACCCCTCAGACCGTGGGCTGTAAATTTTATGAGCTCCTCTGTAGAAAACCACTTTCAAGGAAAATTTCCCTTGCTGATAAAATCATGCAAGATTATAATATGAATAAGATTTCTTGAGAGGTGAGAAAACGAGCTATCTCTGTCCACTATTCCACAATAAAATGCTGGCTTGTAAAGAAGAAATGGTTTGCAGAAATTATTCAAAACCCCTTCATAGTACGAGCATAATTCAAAGGCTCTAAAAATATTTTCCATTCCTTCATGAACACTTTCCTATTTCTGGATTAGAAACCTTGCACTTTGATCTGATGTCTTGAACTATAGCTTGCACTTCTGGAATATTTGAAGGGTTTATTTATGCTCGACCTATGAAAGAAAGAATCTAACTCTTCATAATTGTTGATCATGATCACTATAACCACCATATAATTCTAGTGATTTATATGTTATGCTATTCCTACTAACTATCGATGATAACCATTGCTTGACTCCTGTAGCATGGTCTTAGATCTTGCAGCACCAAATCTACTTAAAATTTATTGTGATTACCATATAAAAGAATATGATTGCTTCAGTAAGAAAAACAAAGTCTGCCTTTCTTTCATAATGAGTGAACATTGTATTCTTACATTCAAAGCACTTGACAAGACTATTACCTAGATTTGTGCCTTCAATATGAAAATCTACCCCCACTTCTCTTGTAATTCAAAGACTTCAATCACACTGTCATGCCTATGATTATATGAGATTGTGATCTTTTCCTATTCTACTTCCATAAGATTCCATGGTCTTGACACCTTAGATTTCCATTACAAGTGATAATGCAAATATATTTAAATAATTCTCCAAGTCAAAGATCAATGCACTATGATTAGAACAGGAGGCACCTCTTCATGCTTTAGTGAAACTATTGATAGGATTCCCTATGTCACTATACTTGATGAAACTTTTGTTGTGACGAAGATTCTCCTTTGAATAGATTGATGATATAATTTACCATTTGATTTGATCACTTTCATGTGCCATGGTTATCTCCATTGAATGCTATCTTAGCTTAAATAATAGTGTTCTTATTATTTGTCCAGTTCATTGCTTCTTGGATATTGTTGTTGTAATATGTGGCATTACTACTCTTATATTGAACCATAACAATATCATTGGTCACTATCAAGGACTTCTTGCCTTTGTAATCCAACCCCTGCTCCTAGCAATGACTTCTTTATTTACGACAATCATCATATTTTATTGTCATGATTCAATACTAATGTTGTAGCAACATATTATAGATATACATGTTTTAAACACCAATTGATCACCATGTTCACTGCTCTTGGTTATCATATGAATGCACTCTATTATTTAGTATTGTTTCCTTTTTAGTTGTCCTTCATTGCTACCTCATGAGAGTCATTTGTAGATCACTTCTTTTGCCATGCCTGCATAAGTTGTCTCACCAATATCCATCTACATTTGAAGATGACCCTGTAGTTTTTAATGGCACTATCCTTGTTGTCCAACATTTCACATGTTGCCACTTTCTATGCACTGTCCTCTCCTCTTAATTCTCTGACATTTTCTCAACACTGACATATAGCTTATTCCATGACCTTATCACCCTTGCACTTGCTCACTGTCATAATAAGTAATAACCTTTGACACATTTTGTCTGCCCTTGGATGAAAACTCTGTCACTCGCCATCACTGCCACTTGCCTTTAGGCATGTCAAACTGCCCAATGTACTTCAAATCCTCCATTCCTTGACATGTGGCTTCCCCTCATGACTGCATTTTGATGTAAATGGTTGCTTCATTTGAGTGTGATGACATTCCCCTTATTTTCTCATGGCTTATTGATTGTGCTTGGACAATGCTTGATACTTCTTCTTTGTCCAAGAAAGGTCTCCCTTGCTGTCCTGTAGCATGCATTCATCATGGACTGTGTCTTTTAATGTAACAAGGCATGACTATCTTTGTTCCTTCTTGTTGTTCCAAATGACTCATGATGATTTCAGACATGACTTGACAGCTCCTTCATTATTTAATGGATGCATAATTGAACTTGATGCATCTATAATTAAACTTGATGCATCACAAAAATCATTTAATTCTTTAATAAAATGGATCTTGGATCCACTTAAGAAGATTGAAAGACATATCCAACAAAATATATTGCCCCTTTTGACATGATGGCAGCCTATTGATTGATTCATTATGAAAAGATGAAGGATAACTCTCTTGATAGTTCACATTATTTGTTGCATCTTTCGAATCTGATAATGAAAGTTGATCAAGTGGTGTGATTCCATATTGATTTAATGCATCAATAATTGAACTTGATTATCAATTTGATCAATTTTCTCAATTTCCTATTCTTCCTGAAACACAAGAGAGCAACATGCTGGGCTCAACCCTCATGGGAGCTACATTTTACTCCCCATGTTGTAATTAGTTGAATCAAAATAGTAGCAAGACTTGTCCTAAATATGCACAAGGAACAAACTAGTTAGATAAACAAAGCATATCATAGGTGTGTTTGATCACTCTTTTATTGTTTTCCTATACACTTATGGTATGTTGTCCATTTTAATGCTTATGGACATCTGATTACACGTTTATGAATGTTTTGCACATATTTTGTTCAGTGACCTTTCATTGCTCTCACAACACTCTTTTTTCAAGTGTAGGAAACCTAGGAGCAGCGAGGAGAGCGTCAAACGGAAGCGAGGCAACAGGGAAGACCGAGATGATGTAGGACCAAGCCAACGAGATTCGTCATTCCACCGAGAAATGACGGGTCCATTTCCATTTTATGTGCAATTTCCTTTATGTTTATCTATAGGCGTATAGTTTTTTCTTTATAAGCATTAGAATAGCCAATCCCTTGGCTTGTGAGGGACATTATACGCTTATGATCATCAATAAAGATTACATTTGCAATACATGTTAGTTCTCTTTCTTATTTGTATGTAACTGCAAAACTGAAAAAATGCAATTTGTTTGACAATCTCCTTTATGCACATAAAATGAAATTTATTAGAAAAATGATGATTCTTTTAATTTTTTAAATGCAAACACAACAGTAAGTTACCTGATTTAGCTGGAAGCAAAAATCAGGTAACATTTTTGGTGACATCTGCTATATGTTTTCCTGTTAAACATTTTGACCAGTTTCCTGAAGCTTATCCATTGGGTACTCAGTCATCTAAAAGCTGACACAACTCAAAAAAACCTTGTTCATTGCAGTAATTCATCAGAACAACGTATGACACCTTGAACCTATTCAAAACACACTAGAACACCAAAGAAAACTAACTAACTATGCAAAACAACACTTAGGGAATTGAAAAATGCATTTAAAAAACCTATTCTAACCTACCCTAAGCAACAAAGAAGTTGGTCAAACAAAACCATTGACAGGTTTTGCAAAATAACAACCATTTTTAATCAGCAACTGATGCATTACATGATTATGTATTGCTGAAAGAACATGAAACACATGCAAGTATTCAATAGACTTTTGCAATGTTTCATAAAAATGCAAATAAACTCACTTGCACCTTGATAAAGATCATGCCTATTGCTATCCTGGACTGGAAAAGTGAGTTGAATCTGATCACTTTCAGCTACAACTCCAAGATCAACTTCTTCTTCAATTGCATCTTCATACTTGGGTGAAAGCATGACCTTTGGTACTTTAGTGGCCTCCAAATTGGCTAAATGTTTGATAGGGCATCCTCGTGAAAGAATAACCTTCAAGCCAATCTTGTTGGGTTTACTTTGATCAACTACTTCTATAACCACAACCTCATGATGATTGGAATGAGCTACCTCATGTGATTCAAATGAAACTATGGCTGCTTTGTCCATTTGGTTATGCTGCTCACACTCCTCAGATTCTATCAGTGATGGATTGGCATCAAGCTTTGAACATAATTCCTCTACTATGCTTGAGAAAATATCTTCATCTAGCTCATAATTAGTTATCTCATGCAAAACATGTTCCTCTTCAACTTTATGACAATTCTAGAGACTCATACCTCTAAAAGAAATATCTTACTTCACATTTTTCTCCATTTGACCAACATGCTCAGGCATACCAACCTCTTTACTTTCTGAGACAAGGTTGTCCCCATTTGCTTCTTGATGGATCGATACCCTGTCAAAGTGAACCACACCCTCTTGTTTTTCGAAACTTGATAATGATGTTGATACAAGCATGGTGTCCTCATCATCATCAACATACAATGGAAGTTCATTAAACATATCAGTCATTATCTCATCACTCAACTCAAAACTGGGCATTGATGTTAGTTCAATCAAGCACTGCTCATCTTCACCTATAAATTCTGGAAGTTCATCAAACAAACCAACACAAATCTAAACTTGAACATCCTTATCTACTTCAACTACCTGTTGTCCTACCTTTTGCTCCTCAAAAGATGATTGTTTGATCTCTAAATTCGAAACAAATGACTTTAGGTCATCCCAAAAAGGGTCATCTTCATCTACATTTTTTCTTTTTAGTGAAGGAAGATTGATTTTTACCTTATTACAACTCAATTGAGATGTCAAAACATCAAAGTTTTGAGCCTCCTCCCGCTGTACTGAAGCTGATGTGGTTGTGATTTGAACTACACTCTCTTCCTTGTTCACAAATAGTGGCAATTCATTAAATAAAATAGTTAGAATATGAGAACCATCAATTATTTGTTGATCTACATCCTACTTCTCTTCATCTACAACCTCATGATTATTGGAATGAACTATCGTTATCACATCTAATTTATCATTTTCAAGCTCTTGTTCAAACATAACAGTAGCTAAAAGATTTGTTTCTTCCTCTACAAGCACCTCTTCTTTAGGATTTTTTGGAACATAAGGGGTTGGTTGAGCAGCCTTAATGGGTTCTTCAAAAGGATGCACTTGTTCAATAGTGGGTTCTTGAACAAAAGGACTCCTAAAACTTGGGAAAGCAAATTTTCTAGGCTCCTCTATAGGTTGAGCTTGCTCAAGGACAGGTTCTTGAATTGAAACAAGATTTCTAAAACTTGGAATCTCAAATTTTTTAGGCTTAAGAGGTTCACCTTGTTTGAAGCTTGGAACACTAAACTTGGAAACCTCCTATTTGGAAAATTTTAGCCTCATTTATGCATCCTTTGCAGCAAGCCGTTGAGCAAGTTTCTCCTCAAATTGCCTCTTTTTTGCCTCCCATTCTTGCTCATGGAGATGGTCTTGGTAAGCTTCCTGTTCCTACTACAAATCACATTCTTGTTGACATTCAAGGCTATAATCTTGTGAGAAATCATAGGCTAGACAAACCAATTGTTCTTGTTGCATATTCAATTCACTCTTTCTAAACTGCTCTTCAAGAAACATGTTTCTTATCTTCAACCTTAAATCTAGATTGTGAATTTGTTTGAGCTTATCCTCAAAACTTTGAAACTCTTGAAGCTGATCATAGGGATTGATCTGTTGATTGCTATAAAAATGGTGGCCTTGGGATTGATCTTGAGCATATACTGACTGCCATGATGGTTGAGTAGGGGTGGGAGGGTGGAAAACTTGTGGAGAATATTGATAATCTCCTATAGCAAAGGTACTTGGACTAAAAACAGTTGCATGCTCATTTTGATATGGCTGGTAATTGGGTTTATGAGCATCATTTTCATGAAATGAGGGATGATAGAACATGTCTTCATAAAATTTAGACATATTGGAGCATTTATAGAAGCTACAAATTCATTTAAATTTCTTGTAAAGCAAGAAAGCCAGGTCTGATTTTTCTGAAAATAAGTTCATACCAGCACTTTGTCTACCTGAAACCAATTGTTATTCTTCTGGAGTCACCAAGTATGTAAAGAAAATTCCTCCAAAAGGATGAAACTACTGTTGTACACACTAAACAACAACAATAAAATGTGTAAAATGAATTGAGAAGTAGTTCGTTGTTCCACCGGGTGTGCCAAAACTATTAGAGACCCAAATTTGCACCCCTATGCCAAGTTGTGAAAGAACTTAGCAAATTTGGACTAACATGGGACTACTTTTAGGTTGTGGGTATTGTTGGCCTCCTATAATGATTTAATAACTAAGCCCTTACAACCATGATTCAGAGATTGGACATCTAACTTGAATAGCTATTTCAATCATCATGAAGGTGCATTTAACTTACCAACCTAGGGACGTGAACTTGAAATGGGCCAGCACAGTATGTGCACTAGGAACTCAAAGTAGCAATTTTCATTCTACAACTAAGGAACACACAATACTGAAAGTAAATTTCTTAGAAAGGAATAACATAAATGATAATCATCAATAAACAACTACACCAAACTGAAATGCATGACAGGAATGAAAATCTGAGCGAGCAAACAAGACACTATTTTGTCTGCTTTGGCTGTAGGAACAGTCACATAATGGAATTCTAGTGGCTGCAGGAACAGTCAGTGCCAAATTTATAACTAATTACTAAACAACAAGTAATACTAAACTAATACTAAACTAAAGGACAGATTACTCACCAAGTGGTCCCCCTTGGATAAGTATCCTCTAAAACTAATGAGAATGCAGATGCTTGAACTCAGAAATTTATTTTATTCATTGTAAATCATGAGTACAAAAGAGTAATGTATTTGTATTACTGAAAACTTGAGAGTGCAAGTACAATATCAAATCGTGCAACTTCCCTAAGAAGGATCATCATATCTTTATTTATACTATCAACTAAACAAGGTGGTCAACTCCACGACTGGGAGGATTCCATTTAGGGAAAGTAGGGAAAGTGGAGCAGCGGTGGTTATGCATGCATGGAATCCTATCAAACATGCAAGTCCAGACACAAATTTAGCACAACAGTACCGTCCGCGTCTGCTCAACATCATTAAAGTCCACTATAAGGTAGTTACATTCAGTTACATGAGGAATCTTCTGTCATCGACCTCCTTTGACCTTTGAGCATTCCTTTGCTTGACGTTATGGTGCATGCCCAACTAGCGGTGTCTTCCTTAACTTAGCATCCTCAAATTAAATCTGCATGGTAATGTTAGTACGCACAATAATTGCATATCTATAACCACCTTAAGGAACATTCATTAACCACATGCAAAATCAATATAGATAATCCACATAATACACCAATGTCATTAAAACTTACAGAAATAGGATTAAGCCCAATGTCTATGGTTTGGGGAAAAAATTATGAAAATATCAACATTTAGCATCAAAGTCCATGACAATTGCCAGCAAATAAACTATAGTTTCTACCCAAAATTGGACCAAAAACTAGGCTCATCACTCCCCCCAACCTAACGTTTTGTTGGTCCTCCAACAGGGGAAGGGTTGTTCTTATGTTTCGTCAAGGCTCTAAAATTTGCAATTGATAGTTGTCCCACATCAGAGTGTATTGTGCGTGAATCAGGATCGCAATTGAATTCTCCCAATATGTCCAATTTGCTCCATCTTTGTCTCTCTACAACGATATCATATTGGTAGAACCTGAAGTTTGGCACATGCCACATGAGAATGGGTGGCTGAAAAGTCAAGGGAAGCCAAAATCACCCTTTTGTTCTTCCACTGTGAATATATCTGTCAATTCTTTTAAGAGCTACTGCATAGTTCTAGATGCAATGAGGCTCAACCTATTTGAGATCATCTGTTAGGCTATTCCATCTTTGTGAGAGATATCTTTTCAAGGTTTCCTCCTTTGTTGTTGTCTTTGCCTCATACTCACTATAAATTGCTTCCATCCAAGGCATAATCCTATTACCATAGCTAGGTTTGAAAAGTATTTTGTGTCATTCCCTAAAAATGTCCCTTGGATTCCTTGATTCAACCCTAATGGGTAGAGGGATGTTAGACTACAATTTCTTATAAGCCCCATGTTGTTGTCCCCAACTAATCTCATTTTGCACCCAAGACATAAATGCCCTTAATTGGACATCCCCAACATACAACAGTGGATTCCAATCATGGTCCTGAGTTACAACATAATTATGTAAATCAAACTCACACAACAAATTCTTCATTTCAGGGGAAGCAATTCGGTAAGCATTGAAAAATTCAACAGGGATGTCAATAGAAGGATTCAAACCAGAGACAATTCTTGCCAGTCTAAAAGAGAGACATTTCTCCTTCAAATGTAGAGCATAGACCCTTGGAGGGGTCCTACATTCCAAAATTTGTGGTGCCAAGGCTGCCATATTATCCACCCTCTTCTTCAAGGTGGCAATTTCTGCATCCTTATCTTCAATCTCCTCATCTCTCTTTTGTATTTCCTTCTACAATTTTTGTTTTTCCTTTTTCCATTCTTCCTCTCTTCTTTGTATCTCTTTCCATAAATTCAAAATTGTCATATGTACTATAAAATTAGGAGGATTATGAATTCCTTCCAGTATCTTCTCTAGCACTAATGCTATCTGCAGGGATTCAGGTTGTCTTGTCAATTATGGATGCAGGGGTACTGTTTCTTCTCCCACTTCTTGTTGCAGTGGCTCTTGTTCTTGTTCTTGTTGTGGCTACAAGAAATTCTGCTCTAGTTCTTGCTATTGTTGTAGGACCTCTTGCTACAAGACTTCTTGCTCATGTCGCAGGAAATCCTGATTTTCTTCAAACTCTTCTGCAATGTTAGCAAGATCGGCCAGTGTTATGTTTTCTACTATCTTAATTATGTCTTCTTCTTCGACATTCTCTTGCCCCATTGGAGCTTCTATGTATCCTTGTGGTATTTCTTTTGACTGAGGGCTTTCCTGTGGAGACGTAACAAAGGATGGCCCAACTAGTCTTGATTTCCTGGGAGGGCTCTCACATTTTTCTTTGGTTGCAGGATGAACAGTATCAACCTTCCTCATCTTAGAACTCGACACCTTTCTTTTGTTTTAACTTTTTTCTTGCAACTTCAGGATTACGACGGAGTCAATAATGGCAAGAAAAGGAGTGATGATGGGAAGAAATGGCAGCTACAGTTAGTATCACTTTACACAGGCAAGCCATCCTCTCACTCAGATTTCAAATTAGCTCATTTAAATTTTCTGACGTAGCCTAGCATAAATTGGCACATGGGCAGTATATTTGCATCTTTTCTTTCCCCCCCAACCTAAATTTGGGCATGTGTCCACACATGCAAGATGGGAGTGGTGATTTGATAGGGAATAATGACATGTTATGCGAACGTCTATACTAATGTATAGTGATTAAGTGAATGCACTTAAAAGATGATTAAAAGATAGAAATTAATGCACACATACGTGAATGTGTGGAGGATTTTTTGCAAAGATCATGGAGAAAGTACTGTTTTCCTTTTTAGGAATAGTTGAGCAATTAATGAAGATGAGGTGGGATGAGGTGAGGTGGAATGAAGTGATGGGTGAAGAAATGAACTCCCACAAGAGAAAAAGTATTTATTATGACAAGTATGTACCTTAATTAGCCAAAAGGAGGGACACTAGGTCCACTTCCTTTGGTTGCAAGAAGCTCGGGTGCTGAACACTGGGTGAATTGCTGTAGGAACTCTTCTTTGGAAGTTGGCTTGTGATATAATTTGAGGCGATGACCATTGAAAAGTAACTTGAATCTGACAGGGTCAATGGTAGTAAGCTAAACAACTCCATTAGGAAAGACCTCAATGACTTCATATGGTCCTAGCCACCTTGTCTGCAATTTTCCTACATTGTCCTAATATCTAGAGTCATAGAGCAGGGCCCAATCTCCTGGTTGGAATTTCTTATCCTTGATAAATTTGTCATGCCATTTGATTCTCTAATTTTTCACTCCCTTTGTATGATGCAAGGCTTCTCTTCTTATCTCATCCAAAGCATTTAGCTACATGATTCTTTCTCTCTGTGCCTCAGAAATATCCATCCCCAAATCTAATGAAGTTATAAGAGTTTTATGTTCAAATTCAATGGGAATCATGGTTGTTTTTCCATACAAAAACTCAAATGGAGTGAAGCCTGTAGTTGTTTTCCAGGTTGTCCTATAGGCCCAAACAACTTCTGGTAATCTATTTTCCCAATCCTTCCTATGAATAGCTACCGTTTTGGTTAGAATGACTTCAATTTCTCTGTTGGTTACCTCAACTTGGCCATTAGCCTGGGGTGATAAGGAGTAGCCTTCCTGTGCCTTATGTTGTACTCATTGACTAGTGCTGCAACAAGGGTTGATGTGAATTGAGCCATGTGATCAGTCACTATTTCTCTTGGAACTCCATACCTTGTGAAAATATCTTCATAAAGAAATTTTGCAACCTTGTTATCTCTTGCATGCTTCATGGCCTTAACTTCTACCCACTCTGTCACATAATCAGTGCATACCAGAATATAGGACTTACCATTTGATGGAGGGTCAATGGGTCCTACAAAATCCAATCCCCACTTGTCAAAGGGGGTGATTACTACCTGAGTGAAAAGTGGCATATCATTAGATATGGTTGGTCTACCCATTCTTTGACATCTATCACATTTTTTGTTATACCTTCCTGCATCCTTGTGGAGTGTTGGCCAGTAATATCCTGTGTTCAAAATCTTCATTGTTGTACTCTTGGCTACAAAATTTCCTTCACATGGTTCATTGTGGCATGCATGCAAAATTTCATATGTCTCATCTTCTCTCACACATCTCCTCATGACATGGTCTGGTCCAGTATAAAACAAACATCTAGCAATCTAGGAGAAAGGAAAATATTTTCAATGAGTTCCCTTTTCTCTTTTGGAGAGAAGTGAGAAGGAACTCTATCTGTGACCAAATAATTGGCTATGTCAGCATACCAGGGTGTTTGTATACTAAGGGAGAATAGATTCTCATTAGGAAAAGAGTCATCTATGGGTTGATTGTCTTATGATGTAGTCAGCCTTGAAAGAAAATCTGTAACAACATTGGCCTTCCCTGACTTATCCACAATGGTTATATCAAACTTCTGCATTAACAAGAACCATCTTGCTAGTCTACCTGTGATCAAAGGTTTATTCATGAGATATCTAATGGTTGCATGATTAGTGTGCACAAATATTTGGTAACTTGTTATGTAATGTATGAATTTGTTCAGTGCATAGATTACTGTCAGCATTTCTTTCTTTGTCACTCTATAATTGAATTCAACTCCTTGTAAATTTTTGCTGATAAAGTAAATGGAATTTTCAACAACTCCTTTCTATCCTAAGAATACTCCTATGGCATAATCTGATGCATCAATATGAATGTGGAAAGGAAGTTCCCAATTAGGCCCTTTAAGTACAAGAGCATGAGTCAAAGTTTCCTTTAAGTCAGAAAATGCCTTGTCACAAGCTTTATCATGTAGAGGCTAGGGAATTTGAAAGAAACACAAAGTTTTAAGGCTAATAATGATTCACTCTCAACCTTCCAACTAGGCACCAGTATGGAGATAAGGCCTCAATAATGCACCAAATGACTTATTTGATTTCCCTATGGAACCAAACCCTAGGAATGCTCTTAATAGACACAATTACACTTGTCTTAAATGAAATCAAATCCCCAAACCTCTGTTTTGAACAAAATCCACTTTTCCACCCTAACTAGGCCTTCTAGCCCAACTAGGCCTCTAGAGAAGGATTTTTTGACTTTTCTCTCAAACTTTCCAAAGGAACCTCCAAAGTAATGATTGAACCAGATGTGGTTTGTGATGATACATAACATACTAGATTCTTGATGGCACTTGTTTTGGAGCACACCAATCAAAAATCTGTTGTTTCCTCAAATTTAGGCCTAATTAGCCCTCTTTTTCAAAGCAACCCCTCTTTAAACTCAACCCCTGACCATGAAACTTTCAAAAGTCCTTAAAATGACTCAAAACCAAGGAATCCAAGTTTTTAGACCTCTATGACACCTCTAACACGCTCAAACACAAACCCCTCCTTAACTTGCCTCAAAAACTAGGGCTTCTTGAAAACTAACCTTCCAATCACTTCCAGAACTTTCTCATTGACTCTACACCATTAGGACAACATATTTAGTCTATCCCAACTCAAAAACATGCCCCTCATTAAGGCAGATCTTCTGCTACTATACCCTAGCCTCCAACTTCAAGCACTTTTCACAATCAAATCTTGGTGTACACCATAGTATTCATCTCTCCTGCACATTATGTTGTTAGTCCAGTATGGTACATGTTGAATATGATCCATTTCACAAGATACAGTCATAAAATCCCATGAAATGGATCATTTATCCATGAAAAACCCTCAAACTAGTGTAAATTTTGTGTTCTTTTTTAGGATAGTCAATATAAAATGCAAAGAAATTAATTATCACTGCTTTCAGAGCCTTCAATGGTGTTAAAATATGTAAACACAAACTCCTAAATCATCCTACTGGACATAGATTCAAAAGAGATCAAGTATTTAATAAAAGAACACCATAAAAGTGCCAAAAAACTGTGTTTTTCACTATTTCCATAAAACAGTCCGTATAGTACTTGCTCCAAACGCCCAACCTCTGTACAAATGATAATTTTTGGGTTATAGAACCATTCCCCAACTGATCCAACCATTTGGGATTGATTAAGTTGCATAATTACCTCTAAAACACCTAAAACTCCTTTTCCCACCTAAAGTGGATTTTTGAAAATTTGAATTTCCAAACTCTTATTCTATTAATTCCTATTAACTAGAAACCATTCCAAACTATTAAATAATTATTATTCAACCTTATTGACATGATTAAACTTTATAAACCTATCTAGACCCCCTAGGACACTATTGGTCCACTTACAAGGTTTTTTGGTCCTATGGTCCTTTAAGGACCCTTAGGACTTTTGATATTCCCATTACATCTATTCATCCCAAATACCATTATAGGCTCCAAGATACCATAATTGATGTTTTTATTTGATGGAAAGGTCCTCCTGACCCCTGCACACTTCTGACCTTTGAAGAGCTCCTTGAAGGCCTTGGGTGCTCCTGCACCACTTTAGTCCACTGGAATTCAACATCTTTAGTGAGAAGAGTATACAATGGTGCTACTACCTTGCTAAAATCCTTGATGAAACACCTATAATATCATGCATGACCCAAGAAACTCCTAACATCCTTTTGTTTTGTAGGTGCAGACAGATTTGTGATTACCTCAATCTTTGTAGGATCTACTTGAATTCCTTTGTGGGAGATGTAGTGGCCAAGAACTACACCTTCTTGCATCATCATGAAGCACTTTCCACTATTTAAGGACAATTTTTGGTTTTCACATCTCTATAGGACTCTCCTGAGATTTTCTAACACTTGATTAAAATCAACACCATAAGTGGTAAAGTCATCCATATAGATTTCCATGCAATCATGAGAAATGTCTGAAAATATGCTAATGACTACCCTTTGAAAGGTTGCAGGTGCATTGCATAAGCCAATTGGGAGTACCGAGTAGGCATAGGTTCCCCATGGACAAGTAAATATGGTCTTCTCCTGGTCCTCTGGTGCAATTTGGATCTAGTTGTAGCCACTGAATCCATCTAGAAAAGAAAAGTATCGCTTTGCTGCAAGTGTGTCCAAAACTTGATCAATGAAGGGTAAGGGAAAGTGGTCCTTCTTGGTGGTAGCATTAAGTTCCCTGTAATCAACAAAAACTCACCATTTCCCTCCTTTTTTGGGAATAATCACTAATAGTGACACCCACTGACTATCTAAAATGGGGTAGATAAATCCTGCATCTAGTAATTTATGTAATTCCCCTTTTACAATTTCTCTTAGTAAAGGGTTAATTCTTCTTTGTGGCTGTCTTACTGGGGTGCAATCATCTCTTATGTAAATTTGTGTGTACAAAGTTTAGGGTACAATCCCTTCATATCATGATAATCCCACACAAATGCATGTTGATGGGTCCTTAATAAGTTTTCCAATGACAATTGTTGTTCTTCACTTAATTTACCATTAACATTCAAATATTTTCCTTTTGACACCTATACTTGTGTAGTTAACTCTATCATGGCTATTTCATTAACACATGGTACCTTGAGTTCATATGGCAGCAATGTATGAGACATACCTATTGCTGCAGGAAGTTTGTCTACAGGAACAGTGGTTGTAGGAAGAACATCTGCATGAACAATTGTTGCAGGAAGAACAGGCAAAAGTGTCTTGACTGGAGTAGCGGAATGAGAAAATGATGCTTCCTCCACTTCACAATGGTTCTGAATAATGTTAATCAATACTTCATCTTCATCTTGAAGCTACATGAAAGAGATTCTTCCCAACATCATAAGTTGTGCCACATAATTAATTTCCTCAGCCTCTTCACCATGTGGCCATATAGGATTATCTTCATCATGAGATGGTTGAGCAGGAGGATAAAAAACAAAATTTTTGGTGCTCCTTCCATCAAAAATGGTCATGTCTCTAGAATGACATCCAATGTATGCATCTGCAATTTCCAACCATGGCCTTCCAAGAATAATGGGATACCCACCTAGTGTAGCTTTAGGAGAAAGAATCATAAAGTCTGTTGGGTACTCCCAGGAGTCTAAAACTACCACAAGATCCTCCACTACACCATCAGGCTTAACAATAGAGCTATCAACAAGCTGCAGGATAGTAGGAGTAGATCTCATGCTTGCAATGTTTAGTTGTTGCAGGATGTCTTTGGTCATTACATTTATGTTTCCCCTAGATCAATTAGAGAATTCTTAATTTGGATTCCATTTATAACAACTGCTACCACAAGACTACCTGGGTCATTATACTTGGGGATAGTTACTTTTCCAAGCATGATGTCAGCTAGCTATCCCACCACATGGACCGTAGTGGGGTCTTTCTTCTTCATGCCTAGCTTCTTAAGGCATGCTTCCTTGATTGCCTTGCCATAGATTGGAACATCTTTTATGGCCTGAAATAGAGGTATCTAGACACATATATGCTTTAGCTGATCCAAGATGTCAAAAGTTGTATCCTCCTTTTCTTCTTTCTTCTTGGCAACTTCCAATCTCTAAGGAAATGGTGGTTCTTGTTTAGTCTGCTTAGCTGGAGTTGGTTCAGTATTTTTAGGTGCACTTGGTTGAATGGGATCATTCAAAGGTTCCTCCTCCTCTTCCACATGAAGCTCAGTGATAATGGGCTTGTAAGGGGCTGGTAGAGTAGTTCTTCAACACAAATGGATGCCACTTACACTCACAACATATGCAGGGAATTGATTTGAATCAATAGAGTATGTGGGCTACTATTGTGGTTTGTTATTTGGATTGGGTGTGGGATGAGCTGGTAGCTAAGTAGGTTTGAGTGTATTTGAGCTTGTATTAGTAGGTGGAGGAATTATAACAAGGTACTGGGGCTGAGAAGGTGGATGCATGTAACTGATTGTCTGGGCAAGCCATTTATGTCCTCCCCTCCATTGATTTATTTGCTACCAATTTCCTGGAGGTGGCTGCCAATGCCCTTGAAATTTCTTCCAATTCCCCTGAGGTTGCTACCACTGGGGTGGAGAGTTTTGATGATTGGGCCAAGCATTTGAAGGGTTACTCCAAGGTTATGGTGGATATCCTCCATAGCTAGATGGATATGGGGGCTGCCATTGGTTACCAAATGAATAGGAATTAAAATATGGCCCAACATAAGATAGTGGATCCGGTGGCATACCTTTTCTTGGATCCCAAGGCTTCCTTTGTGCAACATAGTAGACTTAGTCTTCTTCAATCTAGATTGGTTTGAACTCGAGTGCAAGGTTAGCTATCATCTTGCATCTGTAGTCCCTCTTCTTTTTCTACAGTGGGGGCAATACTCTATCAACATTGCCTCTGCCTCCTCTTGCTTCTTCTTGGCCTGAAGTGTATCTAGCTGAGTAGCTAGATTATTTATAATGTCTTGCTTGAAGTATACCAGCAAATGAGTAATCTCCATTCTTGAAACTCCACTGGTAGATGACTTACCCATGGAAGATTGGTAAACTCCCCCTTTCTTTGAAGCTTCCCTAGAGTAGTTTTGGCATATTTTCTTGATATCCTCTCAAGGAACTTGGGTGATATCTCCTCCTCCCATAAGGTCCAAGGCATCAGTGCAGCTATCATTGATTCTTCTTAGGAAAAACAACTTTTGTGAGTCTTCATTGAGTGTATGGTGTGGAGATTTTTGTAGGAAAAACATAAAACTTGCAATATAATCTTCTAGGCTCTCATCTTCTTTTTGCTGCATCTTGAAAAATGTCACCTCCTCTCATGTCATTGCCCCTACAATATTCCTTGTATTTCTCAAGGAATTTAGCCTTCATGTCTTCCCAAGTTTCCACAGTATCTCTGCCTAGGCTCATGAACCATCTTAATGCAACTTCTTTCAAAGTAGTAGGAAATAGCTTAAGCCTATGGGCATCGGTGGTATAATCATAACTCCTCCAGAGTATGTCAAACTCAAACAAAAAGGTATCAGGATCTTTTGTGACAAGTCCATAAAACTTGGGGAGTGCTGAAGTAGGGATATTTTTGATGTTGTCAACTTCATTTTGATGGGCAATGGGGAAAAGAAAAGCTGGTTGGTTAGGTCTATTTCCGTTTGCATCACCCATGCATGCTTGATGTAGTTCCAAAGCAAAGGGGTTCTCAAGCTGATTTTGGTCTTCAGAGGAGACTTCAAAGCTAGTCAGATCAGGAAATACATCAACAAAGGGGTGTAGATCTTCTTCTTCTTCTCTTGGTAGGTTCTGATATTCAACTAGCTGGAATGGATTAGGATTGTTAGGAATGAATCTCCCATAAGCATCCCTTCTGCCTCTATGCATGTCGTATCACTTACTGTCAGCCAGCTCACATAAAGAATTGGTAAAGAATAAGGGGGTCATTACTTCCTAAATGAGGGTATACTAAGAACACTTCCAAAAACACTACAACAAGGAAAACTACCAATGACTCCAAAGAACTTCCTAGTTTGACACCATCCCCGACAACGGTGCTAAAATTTTTGGCCTCCTACAATGATTTAATAACTAAGCCCTTACAACCATGATTTAGAGATTGGACATCTAACCTAAATAGCTATTTCAATCATCATGAAGGTGTATTTAACTTGTTAATCTAGGGACATGAACTTGAAATGGGCCAGCACAGTATGTGCACTAGGAACTCAAAGTAGTCATTTTCAATCTACAGCTAAGGAACAAACAATACTAAAAGTAAATTGCTTGGAAAGGAATAACATAAATGTTAATCATCAATCAACAACTACACCAAACTGAAATGCATGACAGGAATGAAAATCTGAGTGAACAAACATGACACTACTTTGTCTACTTTGGCTACAAGAACAATCACATAATGGAATTCTAGTGGTTGTAGGAATAGTCGGTGCCATATTTCTAACTAATTACTAAACAACAAGTAATACTAAAATAATGCTAAACTAAAGGAAGGATTACTCACCAAGTGGGCCCCCTTGGATAAGTATCCTCTAAAACTAATGAGAACTCAGATGCTCAAACTCATAAATTTATTTTATTCACTATAAATCATTAGTACAAAAGAGTAATGTATTTGTATTACTGAAAACTTGAGAGTGCAAGTACAATATCAAATCGTGCAACTTCCCTAAGAAGGAGAATCAAATCTTTATTTATACTATCAACTAAACAAGGCGGTCAACTCCATGACTGGGAGGACACCATTTAGGGAAACTAGGGAAAGTGGAGCAGCGACAGTTATGCATGCATGGAATCTGGTCAGACATGTAGGTCCAGACATAGATTTAGCACAGCAGTAACATCAACGTCTGCTCAACATCATTAAAGTCCACTATAAGGAGGTTACATTCAGTTGCATGAGGAATCTTCTACCGTCGACCTCCTTTGACCTTTGAGCGATTCCTTTGCTAGACATTACGGTGCATGCCCAACTGGCGGTGTCTTCCTTAACTTAGCATCCTCAAATTAAATCTACATGGTAATGTCACTACGCATAATAACTGCATATCTATAACCACCTTAAGGAACATTCATTAACCACATGAAAAATCAATATAGATAATCCACATAATATGCCAATGTCATTAAAACTTGCAAAAATAGGATTAATCCCAATGCCTATGGTTTGCGGGAAACATTATGAAAATATCAACATTTAGCATCAAAGTCCATGACAACTGCCAGCAAATAAACTATAAATTCTACCCAAAATTGGACGAAAAACTAGGCTCATCAGGCATCCTATTGTGAAAGTAGACCTCCAGATTATGGGTTGACTCCCCTTTTGGTGTCACCTAAACTATTCCTTGCTGGGAAAAGAGGAGAAATAAACATGAAAAGAAAACTAAATCCCTATGGTGATGCACCTAATTTGATTTTTTTAGACCTATACAACTGCTTTCACACACACTTTCATCAAAGCTCAACTTGACACAACTTAGATATTTTAACATATCAATGCATAAGTATTTTGTAAGAAGGCTTGGTTCACTTGTCACTTTTAAGGGAAAAAGTCTCCACAACTAAAACAACTTATTGAACTAGTGCACAACTTACAACCTGCATAAATATATATTTATTCTACCTAAAGGTGCTAAAATGAGACAAGCATTAAAGGAGTTACCAAAACTCACAAGAACATTCATCAATCACCACAATGCACTCAATAAAGTAGCTTCTAAGAAGGTAAAACACTAAATTTCATTAATAAAAATGGTGTTACATACTGCTATACATGTCTGATCCTGAGTCACAATGATGTCTCCTGCTGAAAGAGCTCCAAGATAAGCTACATTGCATATTGAAAGAAAGAAAAGAACTCCCTAAAACTTTAGTTTGAAGATACTTAAGCAAATTTGAAACAACTACCCACACAAGTCCTTCTAGAAACCCTAGTCAGATGCAGCATAAAGGCCAAAAAAGAACCTTCCAAAACTCCTCCAAAATGCCTCCAAAATGTAGAAAAGTCAATCTCAGACCCAAGTCATGCCAAAAGTGTGACAAAATAACCTCCAAAAGGTCCATCCACTCCAAAATTAGTCAAAAAACAAAACCCACACACCTTTCTCATGTTGGTCAATCATCATTATGTATCCAAGCCTGTCTCAAACTACTTTGACTAAATTTGAAAACAAAACACCCTTACTTTGCATTTAAAATAACATTTGTAATTAAGTGATTCATAAATTATCACTTAATTAAAAATGTTTGACATTGAAAACTAATGCAAACATAAAGGCATTTGGCTTATACCTAGCAATACCCCCGTTTGACTCATTCTCAAAGCAATAACACCCTTGCTTTACATAAATACACATATTGAAAGTGATTTATAAAATATCACTTTAACAGTATTTACATTTATAATTCCATTCAAAGCAAGTGATAGTATATCATATTGATATACACAAGGGAATTAAATTTTTAAATGAAAAGTTATAAATCATAGGAAAAATATGCCTAAGTCCTGGCTGAGGTATTAAGTCAAGTTGAAAAGTTTAAATAAAAGGAAAAAAATGGCTAAGTTGGAAAATGCCACACAAGGAAAAATTTCCTAAGGCATAAAACCTCACCTCTAAGCCCACGTAGCACATTAAATTGTGCTTTGCAATTTTAAAACACAAGGTAAAATACCTTGGTCGGCCTCCATAGGGTTTCAAACCCTAAAAAAAAATGGGAAAATATAAAAGGCACATTCATTTTCCATCAAACCTTCATGAAGGGTTTGTTTTGCTGCCATGGGTTTCAAGGAGTGCACTGTTGATGGTTTCTCTGGCCAAATTTTTGATGAAATCTTGTGGTTTCTACAACAAACAGAGAGGTAATTGCTATTTTTGAATCAAATATGGCTTTTTTTCCCCTTGTTGGATGATCATTGGATTGTGAATGTCGCAGCCATAAGCATGTTCTGATGCAATTTTATTGTTTTATTTCTCTATGTGGGTCTCTTTTGATCTCAGCCACCATGATTAAGGTTATTTGAAGCTCGAATGGAGTCTTTTCATGTGACAAAATAACTGGCATTTTCCTTGGGAAAATAAAGTCGAGCTCAGGTAACCTCTGGTCGGCTTCATCTTGCTTTCCTCCTTTTATTTTATGCAAGTTTTATTGCTCAAACTCGAGCTCTTCAAATAGTAGAAATGGTGAAAAAAAATTAGCCTCCTTTGTGTTCTCTCTTCTTTAGCATTTCATTTGTGAGCTTGGCCTTCATACCTAATGGGTATCTATATATATATTTCTTTTTTGCATCCAACTTCCCCATAAGAAACCCACAATGGGTTCAGTCCTTTATGAAACAAGAACAAAATAAATAAATTGAAACCCCTCAGGCCGCGGGCTATAAATTTTATGAGCTCCTCTGTAGAAAACCACTTTCAAGGAAACTTTCCCTTGCTAATAAAAGCATGCAAGATTATAATATGAATAATATTTTCTAAGAGGTGAGAAAATGAGCTATCTTTGTCCACTGTTCCACAATAAAATGTTGCCTTGTAAAGAAGAAATGGTTTGCAGAAATGATTTAAAACCCTTGCACAGTACATGCATAATTCAAAGGCTCTAAACATCTTTTCCATTCCTTCATGAACACTTTCCAATTTCTGGATTAGAACCCTTACACTTTGATCTGATGTCTTGAACTGTAGCTTGCACTATTGGAATATTTGAAGGGTTCATTTATGCTCAACCTGTGAAAGAAAGAATCTAACTCTTCATAATTGTTGACCATGATCACTATAACCACCATATACTTCTGGTGATTTAGATGTGATGCTCTTCCTACTGACGGTCCATGATAACAACTGCTTGACTCCTGTAGCATGGTCTTAGATCTTTCAACACCAAATTTACTTAAAATTTATTGTGATTACCATATAAAAAAATATGATTGCTTCAGTAAGAAAAACAAAGTTTTTCTTTCTTTCATAGTGAGTGAACATTGTATTCTTACATTCAGAGCACTTGACAGGACTATTACCCAGATTTGTGCCTTCAATATGACAATTTTCCCCCACTTCTCTTGTAATTCAAAGACTTCAATCACATTATCATGCCTTTGATTATATGAGATTGTGACCTTTTCCTGTTCTACTTCCATAAGATGCCATGGTCCTGACACCTTAGTGTTGGAAATACAAGGACACACAACTGAGAGGGGGGGTGAATCAATTGTATCAAAAACTAAAATTCTTCTCCTTAATCTTAACTTAATCTTAGATATGATGAATAAGCAATTAACCATAAACAATCAACACATTAGAGAGACAAATAACACATATTTTTTGTGTGGAAACCTTGTTGGGGAAAAACCATGGTGGATGTTAGTCCACAAGATTATACTCTGCTAGAAGTATAAAATAAATAATAAGGGGAATGCACATGCATTTAGGCACACTACTTAGAGCTCACTGCTCAATTGCAAAAGATGACTCACTGTCCAACAATATGGTTTGGATTAAAACCATCCAAGATTTGTGAATTGAGAAAATAGCTTCTTTAGAAGCCTAATTATAGTTCCAATTAAGCTCAACACTTCATCACACTTCACACATTCTTCTTCACACTCTACTCAGCAATCGAATGATATTCACATATACACACATAGGAGCACATGAAGCATAATCTTCAACAATGAACTAATCACCCTTATATATCTGCTACATGAAATTCCATCACCACTTCGTCGGCCAAAGAAATAAAATATATTTGTAATGCCGGCGCAGATTTACAAATAAACTTTTAATGTGTATCCACCAAGGTCGGCCACAACATAGTGGAGACCCAAATTAATATCTCCAAAACAAGAATAATTTTAATTAATTACACCTCGAAGATCCACAACACGCTACCAACAACATGTCGGCCAGGAACAAGAAAAACTGTACATGTGCATAAAGATCTTCAATCATGAATTCTTTGAATAATGTGGATGTACCAAAAAGATAGAGAATGATCTAGAGACACCATAGAACACCAAGAAACAATAGAGAATCATCTGTAACAACTGAGAAAACAAGAATTACACAAACTTCATTCAGGAACATTGACAGAGACCAGCAACACACTGTCAGACCACAACATACTCAAACCTTCATGCGAACCTCTGAAACTTCTAATAGATGATCTAGAAACACTCAACATTAAACCCTTAGATCCACATCAACTAATCTTCAACGTAGAGAACACAACGCCTTCTTGACCTACACAGTTCCACTAGGAACACAAAAATACTTTCTTTTACAATTTTCTCAATATCCTCGACATATATAGTCTTCAATGCACCAAATGCTAATAGTGTTGACATCAATGGAAACCAAATATCAGCAACCATATCCACAACATCCAACAATCTCCCCCTTTGGAATTGATGGCAACACATGATGTGAAAAATCCCATCAACCCAACACACTGAATTCTTTTGTACTTCTCCTCTTAATTGAACTTCTCTCCACAAGATTTTTTCAAAACGCACTTCTCCCCCTTTGACATCAATGGAAAAGGTAACCAATTACCTTTCCAAACACATGCTCTAAACCACATATCCACACATCTGACTACTCCCCCTAAGTAGCAGCCTCAAAAACATCAATCTGGATCAAAATATAACAATGAAGCTCTTGGATTGATGCAAATAAATGCATCTTTAGTTCTTATCATGAGGGGTGATTTCCCCTATCATTCCTTTGAGATACTCAAAAGTATCCTTCGACAAAGGCTTAGTAAATATATCTACAATCTGTTCTTTGGTAGGCACATATTCTAGTCTGACTTCTTTCTCATTAACCTTTTCCCTCAAGAAATGAAACTTAATTGAAATATGTTTAGTCTTAGAGTGTAGTATCGGATTCCTTGAGATGTTTATTGCACTTGAATTGTCATAGTATATGGAAATAGGCTCTTCATATATCACTCTAATATCTCTCAGCATCTATTTCATCCATATCACTTGAGTGCAATTATTTGTAGCAACAATGTATTATGCTTCAGCAATGGATAGAGAAATTGAATCTACTTTTTTCTCAACCAAGATATCAACTTCTTCCCTAAGAAGAAAGCACCACCACTAGTACTTTTCTTGTCATCTACATCACCAGCCCAATCCGCATCAGTATATGCACACAAAGTGAGATCATCATCCTTTGGATACCAAAGTCCAAAGTCAGTTGTTCCTTTGAGATATCTAAAAATTCTTTTGATAGCAGTCACATGTGATTCCTTTGGATCAGCTTGAAATCTAGCAACCATACATACAACATTCATAATATCTGGTCTAGTTTCCATCAAGTAGAGCAATCCAACAATCATTGATTTGTACCAATTTTGATTTGACTTTGGAGAATCATCATTCTATGATAGCTTACATTCGGTCACCATGGGAGTACCAACAGGTTTGGACTCATCCATTCCAAACTTCTTCAGTAGCTCTTTCACATATTTGGACTAAGATATGAAAATACCTTGGTCCAATTGTGTAACTTGTAATCCCAGAAAGAACTTCATTTCACCAATCATGCTCATCTCAAATTCACTCTTCATTTCATCAGCAAACTTCATACATAGATTATCATTTCCTCCAAAAATAATATCATCAACAAAGACTTATATAATCAATTCCTTATCATGATCTAACTTGAAGTATAAGTTGCTATCAATAGTACCTTTTGTGAATCCAAGCTTCAGTAGATATTTGTCCAATCTAGTGTATCAAGCTTTGGGGGCTTGCTTAAGTCCATATAGAGCTTTCTTCAATCTGCAAACCATATCTCCCTTATCTGTTAATTGGAATCCATCCGACTATTCAATGCACACTTCTTCTTCTAGTTCTCCATTCAGAAATGCAAACTTCACATCCATCTGATAGACTTTATAATTCTTGTATGTAGCATAAGCAAGAAATAATCTCACAACTTCAATTCTAGCTATAGGGGAAAGGGTTTCTTCAAAATAAATACCTTCCATTTGAGAATAGCCTTTACATACCAATCTTGCTTTATTTTGGACCACTTCACCTTCTTCATTCAGCTTGTTTCTGAATACCCAATTGTTACCAATCATATTCTTGTCTTTAGGCCTAGAAACCAGTAGCCATGTGTCATTCTTTTCAATCTATGTCATCTCTTCCTTCATAGCTTCTAGCCAATGTTCATCTTGATAGGCTTCAGTGACACTCTTAGGTTCAATCTTGGATATCAGACAATATTCTTCTGCAATTTTTCTTCTAGTTTGCACCCCTTTACTCTTATCTCCTATGATTTGACTTTCAGAATGATTCAACTTTACATACCTTGGAGTTTTGGGACTTACTTGGACTTCTGATTCTTTAGATCTTTCTTCTACACTTCCACTTGTCTGTGCCTCTGCACTTGTCTGAGATTCCTGACTGATTTGATTTACTGGAACAAATTAAGATTGCTTCACCGGAACATATGGAATAATATGAAGTAGATTCAGTGTCTGAGTGTTCTTCCCCTGGCTTGTAATGTCTTTGTCTGAATCATAACTGCAATGTTTGGATGATTTGATAGAGTCCTCATCAACTCTGACATTTTCAATTTCAACCATATTTCTCAGTCTTTTATTATAGCACAGGTATGCCTTGCTCTTAGTAGAATAACCTAGGAAGATCCCTTCATCACTTCTAGCATCAAATTTTCTTATATCATCATCTCTCTTGATATAACACCTACTTCCAAAGATCTTAAAATACTTAACAATAGGTTTGTGACCAAACCATAACTCATAAGGGGTCTTACCAAAATTGCCATTCACATTTACTCAGTTCAAGGTATACACAACAATACTTATTGCTTCACTCCAGTACATGTGAGACACATTTCCTTCTATCATCATGGTTCTGGCAGCATCCAAAATTGTTCTATTCTTTCTTTTTGCAACTCCATTCTGTTGAGGGGTTCGGGGAGTAGATAGTTGTCTTTTAATTCCATGTTCTTCACAATAAGAGTTGAATTCCTTAGAAATGAACTCACCACCTCTATTAGATCTTAGGAATTTTATTTTCAGACCTTTCTCATTTTCTACCATAGCCTTGAAACATTTGAATTTCTCTAGAGCTTCACATTTTTCTCTCAAAAAGGAGACCCCAATCATTCTAGAGTAATCATCAATAACCAACATAAAATACCTTTCTCCATAAATGCTTCTGACTCTTGAAGGACCACAAAGGTCAGTATGTAGTAGTTCCAGTAAATTATTTGAATGAAAATGTTTGCTCTAAAAAGAGACTCTAGTTTGTTTACCCATTTGACATTCCTTGCAGATTACATTAGCAGGCTTCACTAATCTAGGCAGATCTCTTATTGCTTGGGTATAACTTATCTTGATAATGTTGTCAAAATTCACATGACACAATCTCCTATGCCACAACCATATTTCATCTATCTAAGCAATCAAACAACTTCCATTAGCAATATTCAAATGAAAAATGTTACCTTGTGTTTGTTTGCCTGTTGCAATCAAGTTTCTAAAACTTCCACGTATCTTGCATCTTCTTTCTTTGAACTGTAGATCATATCCCTTGTGAACCATTTGTCCAACACTCAACAGATTGTGCTTCAGACCTTCAACATAGAGGACATCATCAGTGTTTTCCTTACCACCAAGGCAAATGGATCCTCTACCATGAATCACACCAGCATTGTTATCTCCAAATCTTACGACTCCACCATCATACTGTTCCAGACTCACAAATTTGTTTTTGTCACCAGTCATGTGATGTGAGCATCCAATATCAATGACCCACTCATCTTTTTCTTCAACTTGAGCTGCAAGAGATTTTTCATCTTTAGTAGATTCAGTAGCCACATGATTATTTTCAATGGTAGCAATGAAAGCCCAATCATCTTCTTTTCCATTATCTTTATCAGATTCTTCATTAGTCACTACTTCTTCAGCAAAGTAGCATTTCTTCGAAAATATAGACTTCTTAGGTTTGGATCTAGGAACCCTTTTAGGACATCTTGATGCAAAATGACCTATTTTACTGCATGAAAAACATTTAATAGGTAATACATCTTCATACTTACCTTTTCCTCTCCCTTCTTGCTTTGCAATCAGCACTTCCAATTCTTCTACTTCTCTTTCTTTATCTTTGAGTTGTTCATACTTGGATACCTTCTTGGAACTCTCTCCCAAACTATATCTTTGTCTGTTGCTTCCAAACACAGTAGCCTTAAATGTAGATTTAGTCTTTGGTGTGGATTCACCAAACTCGCTTATCTCAAAAGCAACAAGTTTTCCAATCAATGTATCTCTTGTCAACTTGTTTACTGATCTAAACTCTTCAATAGCATGAACCTTCATTTTGTAGGAGGTAGGTAAGGATCTAAGTACTTAAGCCCGAATTTCATCCTCATCCACAAAACCACCGATACATTTAATACCCATCACTATCTCATTAACTCTCTGCATAAAAGAGGTGATATTTTCATCTTCTCCCATCTTTAGATTCTTATACTTGTCTTTCAAACTTTGTAGCTTATCCATCTTCACCTGTGCATCTCCTTCATACAAAGTTTCCATTTTCATCCACATTTCATGAGCTGTATTCAAACCTACCACATTAGCCATCTCTGAATCTGTCAAGGCACTCACCAAAGCTTCAATAGCCCTGATATTGTTTTCAACATCTTTGATCTCATCAGCAGAAGAGGGACCATTATGAGGAATGACATATTGATTTTTAGTAATCTTCTAGATAGCATCACCAATACACATTAAGTGACATTGCATCCTAACTTTCCACAGTGAATAGTTAGAGCCATCAAATCTAGGACTGTCCTTCTTGAATGTTGTTTCCATCTCAGATCACCTCAAGCTATTAGACTTTCTTTAGAGGAACCCGCTCTGATACCAATTTTTGACAAAACAAGGACACACAACTGAAAGGGGGGGTGAATTAGTTGTATCATAAACTAAAATTATTCTCCTTAATCTTAACTTAATCTCAGATCTGATGAATAAGTAATTAACCATAAACAATCAACACATCAGACAGATAAATAACACAAATATCTTTTGCGTGGAAACCCTGTTGGGGAAAAACCACGGTAGATGTTAGTCTACAAGATTATACTCTACTAGAAGTATAAAATAAATAATAAGGGGAATGCACATGCATTCAGGCACAGTGCCTAGAGCTCACTGCTCAATTACAAAAGAGGACTCACTGTCCAACAATAGGGTTTGGATTAAAACCATCCAAGATTTGTGAACTAAGATTACAGTTCCAATTAAGTTCAACATTTCATCACACTTCGCACATTCTTCTTCACACTCTGCTCAACAATCGAATGATATTCACATATACACACATAGGAGCACATGAAGCATCATCTTCAACAATGAACTAATCGCCCTTATATATCCGCTACATGAAATTCCATCACCACTTCGTCGGCCAAAGAAATAAAATATATTTGTAATGTCAGCCCATATTTACAAATAAACTTTTAATGCGTATCCACCAAGGTCAGCCACAACATAGTGGAGACCCAAATTAATATCTCCAACACAAGAATACTTTTAATTAATTACACCTCAAATATCCACAACACGCTACCAACAATATGTCAGCCAGGAACAAGAAAAACCAAACATGTACACAAATATCTTCAACCACGAATTCTCTAAATAATGTGTACATACCACAAAGATAGAGAATGATCTAGAGACACCATAGTGTATAACTGAAAATATGTTATACTTCTGTGAATCCTTGCATGCAAGGATACTCAATAATGAGTCCTTGCAAATCAATTCACAGCTCTCTATTCGAGAAGAGCAGGGATTGATATTGTAGCCCTCAGATTGACCCAGTTACCCCTGCAAATACAGTCTCGGAACAAGAGATTCAAAGAGGAGAAGCAAGAATGCCAATCTCCATGAATCCTGTTCTTGCAATGCAACAATGAAAACTAATCTAAATGGCTGTAAAATGCAATAAACAAAACTAATTTATTGAAATGAAAATTGATCTACATGCAATGGCATAAATGAATTACTTTGCAAATTAATCTACTATGAAGATTAAGCTAAAATGTAATATTAAACTATATGCTCTAAAACTAAGATGCTTATAAAATCAAAACTAATGTGTAATCTCAAATGATAAATTCAAGAAAATTTGTAGCATAAGTCCGATGTAAAAATTCGTGATTTTTGAAATGAGAATGAGAGGGCTCATTTTATAGGCAAAAGTGGAATTGAAGGCAAATTCGAAGCAATGTGGGATAAATAGAAAAATAGAAACAAATCTTGATTGGAATTTTTTTTAGTTTATTTCCTTTTAACTGATTTGTTTCCATTTTTTCATCACAGGATATTCTTGAGAGGATATTTCATTTATTTTAAATTAAGATGATAATATCTTTTAATAAAATAAAATAAGATTATGTAATTTAGAAATGAATATTAATAAAATAAAATAAAATTATTTAATTAAATAGCATCATTTTATTTAAGTAATATTAACTTCAATTAAATAACATTATTTTATTTATTAAAAGGGATTTATTTCTTTTGATTAAATAAAATTAATGAAGCATTCAAACCTTAGGGAAAATTGAAACATTTGAAATAGTTATGAATTGATTAAGAAATTTGATTTGAAAATGCAACAATCATTGATTCAGAAAGTTGATGTTGACAAATTAAATAAATGGGGCCCAAAGTCTAGGTGACCATTTTAGGTTGCATACATTTGCCCCTCTTTGACTAATGTGAGGTCGACTCGGGATCACATGCAGTCAAAGAATGAAGTTGCAATGTGAGATCGATTTGGGATCACAAAACAACTCAGATGTGAGGTCGACTCGGGATCACATCTGGACAAACATAAACAAAAGGCCTTTGAACATGAGGTCGATTCGGGATCACATCCAAAGTGAGAGATAAGAATCTCAAGCAAGTCCCCAAGAGAAGCAATTGATAAATTGATAAAGTTGAATCAAGGATTGAAGTTTGATAGGTACTGCCCCCTCGTGATCGAAATCGAAATGAGATAGAGGAGAAATAATAAATTGAAAAATTTGATCAAATCAAACAAAAGATAAGGTTCTTGATGTAAGATGAAAAATATAAGAATCACAGAACCCAGGTAGATCAGCAAGAAAATTATGCCCTAAGGTTGAATTAGAAGAAAAGAAGTGGGGTGAAATCGAATGGAAGATAGAAGTTTGGAAGAAATGGAAAGAAATGGAGAGAAGGAAGAGAATTTGCCTCAATAAAGAGGATGCATCAAAATCAATCAACTGTTTAACATAGGGAATTTCGATTGAGATCACGAAAGAAGATAAGGAAATGAAGAACGTGATCACAATTGATGAAAAATCCACAAGAAAGATGAAGGAAACCCTCTCAAACCCATAATACAGCCTAAAAGTGCAAATTAACATGAAGTCTAAATAATGCAAGCTACATGAAAATGCAAAGGTGTACTTGCAATAGGGTAACATAGGTTTTTGTGTGTTCATCATTCATTAGAGAATGTAACAGAACTTATTTTCATTAAATATTATTAACGGACATCTAACAATCACACAATCACTAGTCACAAACGCAACTATGAAGATATGAATGTGATTTATCAGCTTGAATGTGGAAAGATTTCAACATGAGCATCAAAGATATGAAGGTCAAGATGACTACAATGTTAGCTAAATTTAATTTAATGTAAAGAAACCACGCTGCGATCAAGACATAAACGCCAGGATTACCAAGAGACACAGCAAAAACATTCAAGGATGATGCCATAAACTTTAAGTGTGTCAAGGAGACAACAGACCAGAGGTT